>LUCH01000474.1:0-31033 GCA_013368495.1 Paragonimus heterotremus
CTCTTTCGCAAGGGAGTACCAGGGAAATACTTGAATATATTGAGATCTCTATATGCTCATTCTGCAAACAGTGAGGGTTTATGGACAACTGTCTCTTGGGCGTTCATCACTTCTAGTGGTGTTCGTCGGGGGTGTCCGATTTCCCCCTTTGCTATCCATCAACAAAGACAGCAAAGGCACGAGTTGCTTTTGCCAGACTGCATCATCTGTGGCGTCGAAAAGACTTCCGGTTGTCACTGAAAAGAAGTGTATATAGTGCCTCTGTGCGTTCCATTTTGCTGTACTATTCGGAAACGTGGCCTGTTCACAAGGAAGATATCAACTGGTTTGCTGTGTTTGACTATCGTTGTTTCCGCCAATTGGCCCATATTAAGTGGATTGATCGCGTGAGCGGCGCGTATTCCGGAACGCTGGGAATGTGTGGTCAGTTGGTCAACTAATCACATTGCACAGCTTGCGATGTTTGGGTCACGTACTCCGTATGCCACCTAATTGTTTACCGTACCGGGCATTATATGCTGAGGCCACCAACAGTTGGGTAAAACCGTGTGGCGGTCAAGCAACAACGTGGTCACGAAATATGAAGACCTTAACTGCTCCATTGAGCAAAGTGGGTAGGTGTCGCCTGCTTGGATGGGGTCTTCGTGATCACTCAAACCACTGGTTAGAGACGTTATCCGAGATGGCGATGTGTCGCAGTTAATGGCGTATCTGTATCCATACCGTTTGTAGTTCTTCCGCTTAGTCTTTTAATAATTTTCAACCTTCTTATTAACGTTTTCTTCTAGGATATTCTTCCTCACTGTTGAGCTGAGCGGCGGCTCGAGCCACAGTACCTTTTGGTCAGGCTGATGGCTGCTGTGATGATGTTGATACGTATTTCGAAGGCTAGGACAGTGTTCGCCATTCTGATACAGCTATGACGACAGAGATGTATCTCTACTGCTCAAAGGTCGCGTATGTATGTCGACAATAAGGGATGTGTTACTTTTTGGCAACGAAACCTGGCCGCTCAGGGTACACAACGTGAACCGTCTTCAGGTACTTGACCGCCGATGTTTACGTTCGATCGCTCATATTGAGTGGCACCAGCCAGTAAACAACGAAAAGGTTAGGAAGAGGGCTTTCGGCACCGATTGTCAAACGTGTTCTTTTGTTCAATCCTTACATTTGCACAGAGTTAAATGGCTAAATCCTATACTGAGGATGCCAGCTAGTTGTCTACCACATCGAGAACTGTTTGCCTAGACTGCGGCCAACTGACGTAAGGTGCGAGGTGGACAGATGATGGGTTGGTGCAGAGAAATGAAATCGTTCACGACGGGGTTGGCCACTGTTGGTAGGATTCGTCTCCTGGGCTGGAGCCCTACAACTCAAAGAGTCGGTGGTTGGATACATTAGGTAGATGGCGACTAATGGAGCCTAGTGGCATGAATGTTGTCGTTGTTTGTCCGAGTTATCTGTAACATGAGGCACTTAATGATGTGGGACAATGAGAACCGTAAGGAAGCTGTGTTGTTGATGACGCCTTACTTTCACCTTCGGCTTGGTTGTTTGTTTACAAGGTGTAGGTGCTTTGATGTTGAATGTTTGGATATAGACGACTGTTTTTAGTAGTTAAGTCCCTTCTCATCCACTCCTTGTTTCTTCTCTCTTCCCGTACAGGGTTTGCGTTTGTCTTCGTGGTTGTATGACAGTTAAGCATCAATGCGAAGCACTGATGTATTGCTGTATGTGATGATGGTAATGATGAACCACGTGGACTCGGATAAATTTGTGCATACGCGTCTTCTTCCGCCATCTGCTCAGAGA
The DNA here is from genome assembly GCA_013368495.1 of Paragonimus heterotremus. NCBI lineage: Eukaryota > Metazoa > Platyhelminthes > Trematoda > Plagiorchiida > Troglotrematidae > Paragonimus > Paragonimus heterotremus. The sequence continues at coordinate 1,813 of LUCH01000474.1, forward strand.
GTACACACTTGAAAATGTGTTCTAGTTAGCGGATATTCGAGCGAAGATGGTATAGAAACTGCTTATTAGGAGGCACTAATAAACAAGTTTCTCACTTCGGGTCGAATGAGTGAACTTTAGGAACCCTGAAAAACAACAGCAGTTGTGACACCTTGTTGCAAAGAAGTATGTTTCGAAGGAGCTGTGCAGTTATGTCAGATTTGGGCCTTTTCTACATTTTAAATAAAGTGTCTTTTGGGAACAGTGGAAGTCACCCGAGTAAATAAACATTAATAATGCTGGTCCAGCCACTGAACTGATTGTACTGGCTGAGAGTAGTGGCCACACCTCCTTTTTGATTACTGCCTACTATGTCCCTTGGCGAATACTGTTTTTTTTCTATTGTAGGTTTTCTCTTGAGGATTACTGCACCCTGGTGTTTAAGCGGTGCGCTTAGTTTATCTACAGTTGTCACTATATTGTTCCGAAGCTGGAATCTTATAAATGCCGCAGATATATGCATCAAAAATTTTGAGTTTCTCAAGCGAAGATAAGGTGAGTTTTGGGGCTGTATTCTCATCTTAACCTTCTCAAATTCGTAATGCCAATTTCTGCTGACCGGTATATTCTCGCCATTAGATATCAGATAGAGGGTTATTTCGGTAGTTAGAGCGGGGATAATAAACGAAGCGAAAACTTCTCAGTCGATAGAACTGAGAACTGGAACTTAATGATGATTAGTTTGCAAATCTCGCCTCAAAGTTGAATCTAAGAGATGAGGTTTATGTCTGTTCCTGCTTTAAACAAGCCCTTTTTCGAGGGCAGTGTAGCATGCTGTGAAGCGTTATTGGTTTTTGGATGAGTTTGCCCATCTGGATGTTGTCCGTTTGTGTCTAGGTGGTGACATCATAGACATCGACGGTTAGCAAAGGCAGCGTGTAACTTCGCTATAATCGCCATCTCTACAATATTATTACAATACGGTCATTTCACGGTCAACGATTTCAGTCAATCTGCGTGAAAACAAGGTTATGTTCTCAACCAGTTTACTATTTTAACTGTACGCTCTGAAGGTACCTCGTTGACCCAATACAGTCCACATGTCATTGGAGATTACAATGGGATCATTTTGTCGTGATCAGATCGAAAGCTTGTTTGATCCTACCGTACTTCGCTCTTTTGCGTTGTGTCTTCTGTGAGTACCCGGTAAACATTCGAAACTAAGCTAATATATTTGTGGTTGACGCATACAAGCTGAACACGTTTCTTAAGATGGGGACAACTTATTTCCCCTACACTAGGCACTTCTTCATTTTGTAATATGGAACAAACGGATGTGGCCGGTCCAGCTAGTCGTCCGTGAGCACCGTTGTGGAAAATCTGGTTAAAGCAAGTCTGATTTGGTATTTTATTGCATTCCGACAATTTGGTCACCAACATCTCATCCTGAGTAATAAGTTCATTGCATTGGGCGACTTAGCCGTCTTAAGAGCGTGTTGCCGACATCTCCAAAGGGCATCGGAAGAAAAACCTTTGTTTCGTGTACATTAAACGGCACCTTACCTGTGACATAAGGCTTCGGGTAGTATCAGGCTAGTCGTTATCGTCGGAGGTGTTCGGCAACAATGTACATTCCCACTAGCTTCTCTAGAGTACACGGTTCATGTGTTCTACGAAACAATGTTACCACAACATCAACTTCATACGGAATCGGAACAAAACAGTTGAAGTGCAGATAGTTATCGAACCACACATTCTTGTGGTTTATTGACCTCGCTACTGTGCCATCGCAGCGGCGGGAAGGTTTTAACTCAAGAAACACGGTACATTCATTCCGTTCAGGTTCAAAATTGGACCGTATATTCGAATGAAGTCGACTGAAGTGCAATGCAGACTGTACATTCTATTTCTCGCTCTTTCTTGTCACTAAGGTTGTTGTAAACCCTCGAAAAATAAGCTGGTTCGCCCTCGATACAGTAGTACGCTTGACAAAAATCGGATTCTCCTCCTGGTAATAATTAACACGGAAATCTCGGTCCGAAAAATACTGCGACTGTCCCCGTATTTGCTCCCAAGACAAGCCAAAGGACGCGTCTAAAAAACAGCTTTGTTCTGCCTCGAAACGTGTGTAACACGGCTGAAAATACAAGATATTTATATGGTGCGTAGTGAACTAGAACATTCTCGAATCAGAGAAACGAAAGACAGTTATCGAAAAAAAATACTCAGGGTCACTAAACCACCAATGAGCATAGCAGAATAAAAGTGGAACAGGTAAAGAAGTAACCACGGTCACCACTTGGCCGTTCTGGACGGTTCCGCTAATTCTGGTTGAAGTAATCGTTTTTCTCAAGGATGGAGGCGGTTTTGGACGATAGACGATGGACTCCCTAACAAAAGTCTCATCTGTCTAGTAGTGATAAGGTCAAACTTGCAGTCCGATATTGTGACTTATGCCTCAAATATATGTCACGCAGAAAAGTTTCCAATAGGCTACCTACTTCGATGCCACCAATTTGTCTATATCTTTCTCTAATGAGTTAAGTCTTCACGTTTGAGGTGCAAAGTATCAGCAACTGTTTTAACTCACTGGCCGAGATTCTGGGATGGATGTGTTTTCCCCCTGTTGGTTTGCTGACATTTTTGATATTTCTGCATAGAGGTAGGCTGGTAATCAAAGAACTGAATGTCTGTTATAACCACGTCTCTTGTTTTGGTTTGATAATAAGTGGGAAACTAAAAACAGCATCCCTGATCAGACTGAGCGACTTCCATAACCACTTAGTTAGTTTATGCTGAAGGGAATTGATCATGGGGAGAATGGGTCTCAGTGATATACCGCCTCTAGACATTTTTGACACCCCGTACATCTGTGGTGTTTGCATTCCCCTGGTTTTGAGTGATTCTACCGAATTAATAGATTGCCATTTAATTTGATTTTGCTGCATAAACAGTTAACTGTGGTGTGCGCCTGTAAACACACAGCAAAATGTTACCGGATGCATCTGGTTTCTCTCGTCAGGTGCAGTACTGTTAAAGCGCCCGTTGGTCAAGCGAGACGCTATATCACATTTATATGCTCATCTAGAGCATATGTGGTTGAACGATTTGCGTACATATGTCTGGGCAGCACTTCCTTAACCCTTGCCAATAGATGGCGCATATATGTTTATTTACTGGAATCTATTCTAGCGGGGTTTCTCTGACACTGTTCTAGATATTCCATATTCTTGCTTAATGGCATGTTGAACTGAATCAAAACCGATCGAATTTCATAGTTGTTTTTCACCTGCCGTAAATTCTGATCAGCAGCTGAACACATCATGCTTCGTAGCTCTACCCGACCTTCTGCCGTTCGTAGACCGAGTCTGTGCGCATTTTAGTAGCTTGATTTTTATCCACTGGCATTTTGCTGTTCTGTTACTTCTATTTCTATTTTGCATTAGTTTGTCATACTCGGATTTGTTTATATCTATTTGTTTATTACACACGTATGACTAGAAGGACTGAATGAATCTTTGGTCGGAACCTTCTCGTTCGTAAGGAAAACGAGATATGTGCACGACTTAAATGATATCTTGTGTTGACCCAATTCTGGGTAACGTGAGTGCTGTTGTGGTGAATTACAAAATCGAACGTGCGAGTATTCTAACTGTCGGCCAAATAACTCAGCGTGGCGATGAAGTACGTCGAAAGGTCTACAACGAGCGAATCGCGGACAACATGAGTGACTGGACAAGCCGCCGCTCAACGTGATCACACCAACGCACGAGGCATGACAAGCAAAATGAGGTGAATGACCAGATCGGAGGTGTGATTTCCTCAATACTCGATGGGAGATCTCGACGCGATCATGTAATACGACCAAAACCCACAATAGACGGAGTGCGGACAACACGAATCATCGCTTAACTATACCGGACTAACGGACGAGGAATGGCAGGCGAAAAAAACCCGACAGGGTGTGTCGGCCACACACAAACCGAGCAGAAGTGCACACGACGTTCGAGCGGAAACCGGGAGTGTGTTGTGGACCGGAATTCCGATTCATGAACACGGGCGCGCGCGTAGCTTTGGGAGGTGTTGGGTTGGATAATAAAGGTCGTATTTTATTGAACGACTTTTTGCTACATTGGTACCGTGCCCTGAACACAACGCAGTGACGATGCCCTGGCCGGGCCCATTCGGAGATAGGGACGTGCAGGAGTGGCTACCGGAATTTGAGCGTGCAGCGGACTAAACGGTGAAACACATCTTTTGACAGCATTGGGAACACTGCTCACCGGACGGGCAAGGCTGTCTATGCTTTGAGTAAACAAACAAAAGCCGCAACCTTGTATCAAGAAACACGGGTTGCACTGATTCAATAATTCACCAAGGAACAAGGCCAGCAGGCGGCAACTGATAGTTTCTGTGGCGCCGGGTTTCGCGACACACGTGGCCGTCTGGTCCATCGTCAACACCTGTTACGGCAGTTGACTTTAGGTCTGCCGGACGCGGGCTGGAAAGCAAAGAAAAAATTGGTGAGGGAGCGGTTTACTCAAAGCTTGCCGCTGGAATGGCAGGAGAAAGTTCGGACGATCGGAAGTTAGGGAGCTCGAGAAGAAAGTAGAGCAACTGACGAAGATAGTGGGACGTTTGAAGACGAATGTGGAATCGAGAGAACGACAAGTTAGACGAGCACGTGAGCAACCACATCGTAATCGTTGTGTTTGTTTGTAACGAGATGGGACACTGCCCGCCTTTATCTTTGTTTTTGGTGGTAGTGGGTTGTTGTGGGGGCGTTCCACCATTTAAAGTGTTGATAGAGAGAGAACAAAAAATCGCGATAGTAGATACGGGGGCGGGGGCGTCAATTAAAGGCAAAGTACGACGATTACCCGTTATGCTCGGTAATCGGCATATAGTTAGAGTCGAAGGGACGGCGTTAAAGGCACTGGGAACTCAGAACATTGAAGTCCAGATAGATGGTATCAGACTACGCCACGTTGTGTTAGTGATTGACAATGTGAAGACGACAATAGGCGCCGATCAGGTACGTCGACTGACGACGAACGTACATCTGGGAAGGAACGAGTTGCGTGCTACTGGTGATGCCGTGAAAGTCTGTCGCGAAGAGAGACAGAGCTGTACCGAGTGGACAGCATCTGTACGAAATCTCTGCCAGAATATCCGTTCCTAACCACCAAACAGTTTGTTGGTGAGTTTGCTGGCTTATTTACTAATACGGATGATCAGTACGGGTTTTTTATATTAGATGGAACACTGGATAGACTTATGACCGGGTGCGGAATGCAGACCAGTATACTGAAGAATACCACTCAAGTTTATTCCAGAAGTGGGAAGGTAGTTAAAGCGAATGTTAGAGAAAGGACTAATTCAACGAACAGGCAGCCAATTCTCGTCACCTGTCCTGTTTACCAGGAAATCAGATGAAACCTACCGATCTTGTGTCGATTTCAGAGGGCTGAACCAAGTCACATTTAAAGACACTTTCCCGATGCTCCAAATTGGAGGAATCTTTGCACACCTGCGCGAAACTAAAATATCTCATAGACCACCTGCATTCCGGTTATTGGCAACTATCAGTGGCACAGAAGGGCGAAGCGGAGACCACTTTTTTTGTGAACTGACAGCAGTACGACTTCCTTAGGATGTCGTTCGGCCTTTGCAACGCTCCAACTACCTTCAGACGTCTATTACTTCGCATTCTGATAGGTCAGGAAAGAGTAACCGTATATGGAGACGACATCGTTGTATTCCCCAATACGGTGTCGGAATACGCGGAAAGACCACGAGCAGTGTTACAACGGATCAACGCAGCCGGTCTAAAAATTGAGTAGTAAGAAATTCCAAGTAGGCCGCATTCTAACCGTCTAATTGGGACACACGGTTGATAACGATGAAGTACAATTACTACCAGAGACGTTGACAGTCATCAAGAATTTCCTAACACCAAAGTCGAAGTGGTAACTAGGGTATTTTCTCTGAGTGGTCGGCTGCGACTCGAAGTTTACGCCGGGGTTCTCTCAGAAAGCATGTCCACTCTTCCAACCACTGAGGAAGAAGAAATTCGTCTGGACTGAAGACTTGGAGGTAGCGTTCAACCAGCTCAAAGAGTAGGCTGTCAACATTCGACGATGCCTGACGATCCCCAAACCGAATGAACCGTTCATGGTGTTAGTTGATGTAAATGGTATCGGAATCGGGACGGTTTTTTCACAGTCGTCGGAGACAATTGACTACGCGGACGAGTACTGAAACAAACAGAGAGAAAGTATTCCACCACGGAGAAAGAATGCCTAGCTATCGTCTGGGCACTGGAGAAGTGAAGGAACTATCTGATAGCGACCACCTTTCATATCGAGACCGACCACAAACCCTCGACCTGGCTGAAGATGGTGAGTGATCCGCGCAGACGACTGGCGCACTTGGCACTTCGACTGCAGAGGTTCAACTCTGTCATCTGATATCAATGACAGAAACAGTGAGGCGTTTGACGCTTTGTCGTGACCAATACAGGAAAATGAGCCGCTGACTGAAGTCATATCTGTGGACGGAATACTGGTTGTTGAAATAGATGTCGGTCAATCAACTGCAAGACCCTCAAGTACGCGAAATCTAGGAACATTTACTAACGGGAACCAAACTCAAGACATTGACACTGGAACTAAATGAGTTGATATGCGTCCGGGACCGGTTACATATGGAGAACGGCCTACTCGTTGTCGACGTGGAGTTGCAGAGTGGGCTGCGACCTCGAAGATTGCCATGTGTTCCAGTGGGCCAGAGGGAACGCGTGATACGACTAGCACACGCAGGTGTTCATATAGGGCGAGAATGCGCGTTCGATCTACTGCGGCGGAGAGTATTTTGGCCCACGATGCGGAAAGAGGTGACTGACCTCATTCGAGCCTATCTCGACTGCCAGCAGAATCGAGAGGCAGTGACGACAACACTGCCGATGCAACTAATCGTAACAGAGCAAGCCGCACACACATGAGCTGTAGACATTTTTGGTCAACTCTGTTAAGGAGTCCAATTTTCTCGTCCAAAATCGCCTTCTTCCTCGAGAAGACAATTTTATCTGATCAGAATGAGTGGAACTGTCCAGAACAGTCGAGAGGTGACCTTCGTTATTTTTTTCACCTCTCCGACCTTTATTCCACCATGCTCATTGGTGGATTAGTGGCCTCAGCTATTATTTCCGGTAATCGTCCTTCAGCTTTCTGATTCCAGAATGTTTGTAGGTCGTTATGCATCACATAAACACCTTGTAATTTTCTCCTTGTCAAACACGTTGTTTGGAGCGTAACAGAGCTGTTTTTTGCACCCGTCTTTTGGTTTGTATTGGGAACAATTACGGGAACAGTCGCATTATTTCCGGGAACGGGATTTTCCGTGTTAATTATTACGAGGAGGAGAATCCGACTTATGTCAGATGCACTACTACATCGAGGACGAACCAGCGCATCCTTTCGAGGGTCTAAAACACACTCTCAATAAGCCCAAATGGAAATCGTTATACGGTTGTAATGATCGAACATTTCACACGATGGATGAAGGCCATTCCCACGGCAGATCACACTAGCAGAACAGTTGCACACGTTTTCTTGAACTGTGTTCTGGCTCGCTTTGGAGTACCGTACAGAGTTATCACAGACCAGGGACCATGTTTTGAGGGGCAGCAATTTCAGGAGATGTTGAAGAATTGGGGAATTCAGCGCTTAAGAACATCACCGTACCATGCACAAACGATCAGGTGGACTCAAGGGTTCAGTCGTGCAGTGAAGAAATGGTCGAACAGTAGAGACAGTAACTGGGAAGAGACTACCAGACGTAATGTTTGGATACCGCACAAGTTCATCATTTGAGCTTGCATACGGGAGGAAGCTGAGGATTCTCTTGGAGGTCTGTGTGTCGGGTGACAGAGGGGGACGATCATTACCTTGAGAACAACAAAATCTGGAACACCGTGTGCTTGAACGGATAACAGAAAGACACCACGGAAATAAACAAAGATATGACGTGAGGAACAGCGTATATAAATGGCGCCCGTTTAAGGTCGGAGACCAAGTAAAAGTAAGAGACTACGGTCGACCAGAAACATCCGACCCCGGCGCTGGCAAATTTCAGAGACCATAGGACGGACTATTTACTATCACGAACTGCAAGAATACGAGCTTTCAAATCAACCAAGGTCCCCGTGGACGATGGATCAATGCTGTACACGTGACACCCTGACACAATTACGGTACGTTCCTTAAAGGAGGGGGCGAGTATGATGGTCACGAGTATTCTAACACTCGGTAGAACATGCTAACGCGGCGATGAAATATGTTCACAAGCCTACAACGAGTGAATCGCGGACAGCACGGACAATCAGAGGAGCCATCGCCCAACGATACCGGACTAACGAACAAGGAATGGCAGGCGTAAAAACCCCGACAGGGTGCGTCGGCCACACACAAACCGGGCAGAAGGGCACACGACGTTTGAGCGGAAACTGGGAGTGTGTTGTGGACCGGAATTCCGATTCATGAACGCGAGCGCGCGCGTAGCTTTGGGAGGTGTTGGGTTGGATAATAAAGGTCGTATTTTATTGAACGCCTTTTCGCTACACTATGTGTACAGTGGGGAGAATTGTGAAATAATCCATCGGTTTGGTTGTCGCGGGACAAATGGAAGTATGGCTCACTGAGTAAATAAACTGTCCCCTTATGTGAACGACTGGGAGTCTACTGGCACGTAGATGCCTTCAAAAGCATAAGAACTAAACACTACTTGTCACCTCTGGAATATGGTTGTGCTATTTCCCTATGCTGCTATTATGACTCAAAATCTGACGTTTTATATGGTAGATAAGTCATAGATGAACTGTCAGTATTTGCATTGTTATTGCAAGGTATGTCTTTGCAGACCACTCTCATCTATAAATGTGATCAATATTTTGTATGCGGAAAAAACTAACCACAGTGTCGATATATTCACTTTTGTGCAGCTAGCTATCCGGCACAAGCCGTATCTTTAGGTCTTCAGAGTCTTTCCCACTTCTCAGTATCAACTGAGCTTTCAACCTACCATGGTTATCGGACGTCTTCTGATAAGTATTGAGTTGGTTATCAGCAGAATATTAGTTTGCTTTTGCAGTGAGCCAAGATGCACGTTTTTGTTCTGGCTGACCTGCGAGGGGGGTAGATTTAGGAACAACCGATTCACAAGCTTTTTCAAGTTCTGCAAATAGCAAGGCCGTTTTCTGCCTATGGAAACGTCTGTGACAATTTGCCTAGTCCCTTAGCGTTTGGTCTCTCGGATCTAAAAGCTTTCACGTTATCAGACAAATGTGTGCGCTAAGGACTATGGTAACAAGGTTATTTTTACACACACACACCGTTTTATAACATTCTGACGATGAAATTGATCCGATATGCGTGAAACCCTTTTTTTCCTTCACACGAAATGATAAAGTGTGATGTCTTAATATACCAATTTATATACTAACAGAATATATACTGTTGTGTGTTGTGCCGTATTTCGCTTATGTTTTTGTTAAAATTTCAATGAGTACAGTTTATCAATCATGTTTCAATCTCCTGTCACCTTCGATAGACACCAACCCTCTGTGTTTTGATTGCAAGTCGTTTCGTTCGTCCTCGTTTCTTCACAGGCCTTTCCTGCTTCCAACCTGTTGAAAAGCTCATCATTTTCAAAATGGCGGGGCGAGAAAGGTGGAACCAAACAGGAAGTTATTGATTTCAGCGTAGGTTAATGTTAATACCTTAATGTTAATACCTTGTCTTTCATTTATCGGTCGCCGACAGTTTGAAGAGCCGGTTGAAGTCAACCGTTTAGATATTGGCAATAATGGATCTGCCTTCATCGAAGTCTTGGTTCGTCGATCAGCCTTGACAGTCGATCCGACGGTAAACTGTGGTACCTCCTCTAATTACCCCTATCTCCGCATTTATTTAGGTCTTTTTGCCCTGTTCTTCGTTTATGTCTCCAGTGGAATCTAAAAACGAGACCAACTTAACCCGAGTTCGGATGTTCAGTAGTGACCAGTTTCTTTCCGCGGTTTCCACCCAAAAGTGGGATGTGTTCAGGTTCGTCTGTACACAGCCATTCAATAAAACTCTGCCTTACGGAATATCCTTCATCAGTTTCCACACCCCAAGCCCAAAAATCCAGGCTCAGACTGCTCCGGACAATGCGGTAAGGTGTTCGTGATTTGGATAGTCGAATCGTTTCTTGTCAGCTTAATTCCTCTACCGCTAGTGTTGCTTTGAAGGACGAAGATGAGGATTCCTTAGTGCTTAGGCCTGGTGCATTATTTCAAGCCTCTAAAGCTGCCTTAAGGAGTGAAATCTCTACACCTGTTACGGTCTCCCGACCTTTATCAGGTATTCTTTCTCGTTGGTCTAATCTTCGAGCTGTGTTTTAGTCGCAGAAAAACTTGTCGCCGTTCGACATTCCACCAATTTGGGGGTTTCTACTACGGATGGTGAGTTATAGCCTAAATCCAGTGATTTTTCTATCGTCTCACATACTCATAGTCCGTTCGTGCGAATTTTTTGACGAAAATTGTATTTTAAAGTCCTTCGATCCACTGTTTAGTTTTACCATGGCTTATTGTGTTTCCATATTTTTTTTATCTAATTCTAGCACCCACAACATTAATCACTACCAATGCGCCAATTTCATCGGCTTCATGCGCCTCTGTTAATCGAGTGGACCCGCTTCGAAATGTAAATCCGTCCAACTCTGGCTTAAAAGCTTCAAAAATCACACATTCTAGATCGCCAGTAGCTCGTAGTGAAAGTTCTCCCCTTACTCCTACAGCCACTCCACACGTTCCAAAAGGATCTAAGTCGTCATCGTCAAACCCGATGCTTAAAGCGTCCCGTCCTTCCACGTCATTCGTGCAATGCCCGCAATCATCTTCCTCCTTTTCTCACCCGTTGTCGGATGTGATTTTCTCTCTCAGTGGTTATCAAAACCCACTTCGAAATGAATTAAGAAAGAAAGCGCTTGATTTGGGCGCTACTTTTCGTCAGAATTGGAGCACAGATTGCACACATTTGATGTACGTCGATTTTTTCTGAGAGCCTTTTCTTGTACCATATCCTCCTGGCTCTTATTCTTCATAGTTCAACCACATGAACTCGGTGGTTGTGTTTTTTAACCAATCTGATGCTCTCTTTGGATGCGTAAATTAAATCTGTTAGAGGCAAGTACTCTATCGATTAATATTTTACGTTTTTACATCCTTCGAGTCTACTGATGACGCGTTTAGGCTTTGTTCGTTTCGGTGTTCAGTAGTTAGGTGTGTGATTGTGTTTGCCCAAAAGTACCTAAACCTCCATTTTCATTAAAATGTCCTCAGCCAAAACGCCTTTTTTTTACCATGATGAATTTTAGTCCGTATTGTCCCCGTACGGATTTAAAGGATTTCATAACTGTCACTTGGGGGGGGGTACGTAACTCTCCAGACGAACCGAACTGTTGTTCGAGTATACAACTTCCTGACTAACGATGACTTTCTTCACAATAGTTTGGAATCAGATTCGGTACTTTTGTTTTTCAGGTTCGTCCGAATTAAGTCATATTTTTCTTGGCTATGGTGTTTGTGAAAGTACTTTCTACCGAGTAGTTAGTTATATTCCGTATTCCCGAATGTTGATTAGTTTTCGCGGCCCCGGGTTTAAATACGAGCTTAATACATAGATCTCACCGTTCGCTTAGATTCGATTTGTTATCTGACCTTTCCGTAGACGTGTAGGCTGACCATTTTGTAACTATTACTATTTTATTCGGGAAAATTGTTACATCTTCCTCTGTATTCCTCTCATTGCAGTTGCGCATTCCCAAATACACCGAAGTTCAAGGAAGCCAAGAATAAAGGTATCATCATCTCTGATAAATGGATACAGCAATGTTACCTCACTAAATCCAAGGTCAACTGGCGCCCTTATCGTGTTGGCCGCGCACCCAGTCCTGTAGGTTTGGATATCGCTATACCCTCCACTACGTCTAAGGCAGACATCAGCAACGATGAGAATTCCCCAGTCAGGTAAGCTGTCAGTCGGGGTGCAGCCTCCTCTTGTGATCAACCCTCCCCACTTTCGTAGACTTCTTTTCTACTACTAACGAGTAATATGATCTGTTATCGAGTATTTCGCTCGTGAATGCTAAAGGCGACGGAATTTTTGCAGTTCACTTCAGGTATCTGTTTTATTCTTACGTATCTCGTAAAAATAAACTTGAGTTGTTTTTTTATTAGCATAGACATTTAGTCTTTAATGTGGACAAACCGACGAAGATAATTGAGATGCCCCCTGAACCACGTTTTTGAATGCTTAAGTTTATACGGAGGGCTTTGTCCTATTTTCAAATTGTGGCCATTATTTTTGTGGTTAGTTGTAAGTATCGATTGCTGATCTCTTGTTGTTCACAATGATGAAACACAAGTTTGTTAGGTTCCATAAATGTGGGGAATATAAGTGAACTAATGCCCCTATTAACGTTAGCTTATCAACTTCAATAAACTTAATTGAGTTACGATAAGCTCGACTGGATTCGGACTAGCGACAGAAACCGCATGCATGAGTAACCTACCACACCACTCATTAGTAATGAAGTTTTACTGCTCCGTAGCAACACTGATTGATCACGGTGTTTATTGCTTATTAAATTTAACAAAGGCGAGCAGACCCTCAGATAGTTTGATACACCCTATGTCTTAGTGGACTGGTCGGATAACTGAGTCTAGGTATGGGATTTTTGGGCTCCTCGAAGGCGGCTTCGTTGTTCAATAGGTAAAACACATGTTGTGCATAGGTTTCCTATCACTGAGTCGAATCCAACCGAAACCCAACGTTTTCCGTAGTTGTATCTCCTCTAACTCAACTGCGCTGCCGTACTACATATCAATGCCTCAATCAATTGGCTTGTGTCTGTGATTTTCATGCGCGCTTTGTCATTTGAACCGTATTGATCAGTCAGTGTCGGTTTTCATGCACTGTGTTGCTCATTTATCTTTTACAACTCCATCGTTTCTCAAGGAATTTCTTTGTTTGTGGTTGTTGCATAAACACTATGTGTTAACATCCCGTAGCACGTGTCTTCTTGTCGTTCCCCTGAACAGCATGAAGAGGATCCAGTATTTCAAATTTATTTATTTCCGAGTGGAAACAGAAAATGATCCTAAAAAGACTCATTGCTTAGCCCCGTTCAATCGCTTTTTAATTCATTTTGTTCCCATTTCAGTTCCCCAGGATCTGATAGCAACAGAAAATCACGTGAGTTCCTCCTGAGTATCGTTTACATGTTTTTTACTTCTCCGCTTTCCCCCATCGTCTTACGCTCTTTTGTGATTTATTTCTCGCAGGTTTTTTGGTATATTGCCTTGGTCGGTCTACGGATGTTCATAATTTTAATGTCCATTGGCCAAGTTGGATTGTTGTCTTACTCCATACACATAGATATACATAACCACTAGTTTATTATGGTTCATCTACTCTAGGTTTCTGTAATTTAGGTATCAACCGACAAACCCAAATGCAGTTTTGTATGCCCATGTGAACCTATCAGATCGAGGCTGCAACCACAAGTTTTTACGTTTCTCGTTGCACACGTAAATCACTCATTAATACTAGAATGTGTTTCCCACTGTGACATTTCAAGCGGAAGCGATGAAAATTTGGTTGAATGCTGTTCGAATGGTGTGTTTTTTGTTCTTAGTAATGTGACATGATATGTTCTTAGTTTTTACTTCTTTTCTAATTAGTATTGTCTCTGTTCGGCGTTTTGATGAAATCCGCTTTGGTTACCTATCGTTTGCATACACCCAAGTGACTACACGGCGACAGTTAATGCATCTGCAACTCGCGCTGTCTACCACATTGCTCTGCACGATTTCGTAAACTCATATGTATATGCTCACACTTAGATTCTCTCTCATTGTAATGTTCACATCATTCGAGTTAATGTTGATGTAACCACTTTCATTGACAAGAGTATCTGTGTACCAAAACGTGGTAACCAATCCACTCCTTATTTGTAGCTTTTTGCTGCTCGAATCGTTAGAGCCATTTATCAGTCTACAACGTCGCTGAAGGCCAAATTCGCAGTCGCATATTTCAGCCAACTGTTCGCTGGTCTTTTTGCCTACGTTTAGACGGCCAATATGTAATACGGTATATTAAATGGTTGCAAGGTCATCTGGTGTAAAAGTGTGAAGTACTACTTAACGTCAATCGTCACTCTGGCCTGCAACTCATGATGAGGTTCAAACTTGACCTATCCTAGAGCGACCTGCACTCCTACTTTTTAGCTCTCTGTAAATTAAATTCACCCTGCTTTGTCCTTCGGTCTGCGTGGACTATTGTGATCACATTTGCTAGAGTGACCATGTTAGACTGGTGAATTCAACTGTCAACACCAATAACTGATTGGTCCTTGTGCGCACAATCCTGATTTCCCATTGGTTATTTTGGTACTAACATGATTTACTTAGCTTTCTGTTATAAACACTATGCCTACGTGCGCTGTAATTGTCTCGCGACACACCTAACTATTTTTAATCTTCTGAATATTCTTATCCTTATGGATGAATGGGGCTAGGTTCGTTCAAGAGCGTTCGGATGTCATAACAATTGAGCGTTGGGATGGGGAACGGTGGCATTTCCCTGAACTTACCACAAAAACAGAGCTGATCGATTATCTATCTTAGAAGATTAATATTCAAATTTCGACAGCAGACTGAAGATACCGAAAGCTGTCGCACAATAAACCTCTGAACCTGCTGAGCCCTCGATACTCCTATAACGTTCTGATGGTGGTTCGAAAAGTATGAGGATATTTTGCGACGCAGTGTCTGCAGTACAATTGTCTACCTATCTGATCGTATATTCTTAAACCCTCATCGCATGTTGGCAGTGTGCGAAGTGGTAGTGCATCAATCGTTTCCCACTCAAATTGCTCTATCGTGGAACATTATATGTACACAAGGGAACTTACTGCATCCTAAGACATGTGACAAGACAATTCCAGCCACGCAGGCGTATACAGTATCATTAATATCGCTATCTTCAGGGTAAACTTCGTTCCCCGTCAACGGCAATACATATGCGATTGTTGCCGGTGGTGAACTCTTAAGCAACTATAGGACAAAGTACAGTCCCTAGTTTCGAAGTAAAACAGAGGGCTACAATGGGTTCTGCCTTATACCAAAAGCTTGATATCTAATCCCAAAGACTCAGTGCCAAGGTGCTCAAACTCTACGAGCTAATAGCTAAATTTAAAATACAAATAAGACGGCATCTCTCTTGCACGGTTCACTGTCCTGCTTCGTCTGGTACATTTGCTTCGCAGACAACTCAACCAAGCAGCTGTAAAGTTTACTCTGCTAAACCGGGTTGCTTGTTACTTTTCCTAACGTCATTTCCTAACGCAGCAAACTCCGGGAGTAACGAAAGCCCCAGCCCAAGAAACGAACCCAACACCTCGATAATTTCATTTCTCTGCGCTAGGTCATCATTTGCCCATTTCACACTTCGCGCTAGCCGGCTACGTCATCGATCAAAAGTGTATGGTGTGGCAAACGATTAATTGACACTCCTGGTGCATGACACAATCATCTTAGTCTATCATTCTCTAACGACTGGGGCAAACTAGCCTGTTTAAACATCTTTATCCATTGTCCGATTCCTTACAGTTTACTCTCCCACTCGCTGGTACCAATCGGTGCGTTCGATTGAAACTGGACATGGACGACCGAATACTCGAAGGCAATTCGCCTTCCGTACGGCCACATTTTGCCGTCGCAGAATGAAATCGCTCTCATGACCGCTTCATAAAGCAACACATACTTCAGAAAGATGTCTCTCTCTCTAAGGCTGGCTTAGATTGTTGAGGAGTGTCCTAGCCGTGGATATGTCTGTTTCAATTTCTCTCTTCGTTGCTAATGATGCAGGTTCCTATGTACCCGAATCAATCAACAACCTCCATAACTTCATTATCCACTGTGAAATCTATAGCCTTCTTGCTAAAGCGCTTGAAAACTGTAAAGCAAAACGAGAACGGCACGTGGGACCGTCACTCTATGCGAATTCATGGATAAACGATTTAAGTTATCTTTCATTGAGGTTTCCCTCAGTGCTCAGTCTGACGCATTGTCGGCCAATAGTCCGCGCAAAAGGTGTTTCAGAAAACACGTGACCTTACTGCGACGTGTACGCAATTCACTTTCACCAAGGTCGAAGCATATTTGCGTTTCGATGCACTTTTGTGTTCGTCCAGCCAAATTCGGTCATATAAGTGGGAGTCGAAGTTAAGTTCTTAACAAATACTAGATGTCAACCGTACGTTCAAGAATAATACGCTTGTAAAGTCGTAACGGCTTCAGACGTCCTTGTAATAATGATCATCCCTAATTGACCATTAAAAGAGGAGACAGCTGCATTCTGCGAGCAACGAAATTAAATCCCTTTGCTTCCAGCTATATTTCGAATCAACCTATTAACCTGTTTACATCTTTGCGCTTATTGCAACCATCAATAAACAGCATTGAGATTCGACCCAGGCGTCCCATACGTGTGCTTCTTCGGACGAAGATGTACATAAAACAAGACTGCCTTTTACGCTGTTATATGACGCCAATCAGATGTATACGATGCAGTCTACACACTCATCACAATGTACGGCTGTAATCCAAAGGTCTGGTTTTATGTGCGGCTTGTCATTTTATACTTGAGGAGTTGATTATGCCAGTTTAGCTGAACCTAGAGGCAGTCTCGGTGATCGATCATTTACCATCATTGTCTGCGTTTGCTGTTTGTTCTGTCAACTATATGGGATTTTCTAATCCCGTGCGTTTTGTCCAGTGTTACCTATGCTGCTTGGAAATCACCGTCTGCACAATCATTAACAGTCAACCTTTGACTTGGCATGGGGTCTGCGATGGCATTCTCTGGGTGCCGTTAACAATCTTGTCCTTGTATAGCAGGCACCTTCGTTTGTTAATAATATAGTGCGCATATTTTAGAACTGAAGGGCAAGTATCAACGTCAGGAAGACGGTGGATCAGAACTGACTATTGGTGTATGCACTATGAAGGACGTGCCACCAGGGCGAATGACAATGTACTACTGTCCAATATGTGTGAGTACACGTCGGTCGTGCAAATGAGTACGCGTTCTTGGTCCTATGTTTTAGCATGGCTTATACGGTTTTTCATGCAATATACAACTTCGCAGGCTAAACTTCTTTTGCGGTCACAATACTTATGGTGTTTCGTTCAATACACAACAACAATGCTTATGACACTGCTTGAACGTTTGATCTACGCATCCCCGTTCTGGATGACATCCTGGTTGTTCCGTTATGCGCCTCCGTTTGCTCTGACTGGATAAAGTATAACAAACGACAAATCTCTGATTTTAACGATTTTCAAATTAATTATTTCGTGATTTACACATGATCCACCGATTCTCTTGTAGGCTAGGGGAGCTGTTTTCGGTTAACCCCAACTAATAGGGACGGTCTTGGTCGTCCACATTAGTTGGAATAACTGGACCAAAACTTAGATTATTACCCCCCACACACACACTATTTGAAACATGTCTGCAAGAGGTCATCCAGGTCGTCGTTTAATTGGATTGGACAGGTGACTTGCAGTTACGGATCTCAGTTTGCATAGGTTGTTCTAAAGCTAACGACTGAGGCACGACACTGGAGCTACTCGGCGATGACTCAGGAGAAGTGAGAGACCAACCAAACTGCTCCCGGAGCTGTTTCATCTGTTGATTTAACTCTTTTTTCTTATCAACTGCCGACTGATTTCATAGTCTACTATGGTACTTGTTGTTTGACTTGCTTCTGAAGTTCAATTTGAAAAGTTGTTGAAGTCTCCAAGGTTAGACCTGCTGCGTTTATATTCTAGGCTAGATTAGTCTCCTGACAGCCAACTTCTATGGCCGATAAGGTCGTTGAACGGCGAGATTAAGAGCGGGATAGTGCTGGACGAGCGTATAGACAGACTTTTTTTATGTACTCTAATGAGGACGATGGTCCTCAATGAAGCTACACCATCTATAACTAATTTATGTTGCTGGTCCCAACAAAGCCAGCCGCTAACAGATATTCAACCTGCCAATGCGATTGCAGCAGTTGCGTTGGGGACACACCCACTCCTTCCTGTTCGATTCGGCGGTCACGGAGGTTGTGAGATTGCCGTGAGTCCACACGTTAGCTATTGTCTTGGATTTCAGTCCCTTGAATGCAGCAGACGTCGACTTTCGATAAGCCTATCATGTAAATGAGAGTGATCTATTAACTTGTCTGTTTCGAATTCAAACACTGCGTACACGTACGTTAACTCACATTCTGGGCCTAAAGAGAATGCACTAGACGCCAGATACCGATCCGCAGAAAATGTGACTTAATGAGACCATGTTACTGCGATTAGCCCGCTGTTTCAACTGTAGGATTGCTAGGTATAGCTGTTGGAAGTGGGGCTATAGGCTAGACTAGATGAGACAATGGAAAAGAGTTCAGCAATAGCATATTTTCGACTATCCATGCTCTAGGTGCTTCATATAGAGGACGATTCGGTTTGTACTGCATGGCGGTTGACAAAATATGGGATTAGTACTGTTGGAATATTTCATGGTTATATATTGACTAATACACCACCAACAAGCCCAAACCCGGACACGAGCGATTAGGGTCCTCAAACAAAGCCTTTAGCCTAACGGTCTGTACTGAGTGAGTAATAGTAAACCGGAACTAATAGCGGTTTTCCGGAACGAGTTTTTCTTTCTTCTTCCAAATCCCAGCCTATAGAACCAGGAGCTTGTAGCTCGTCAGACTTCTGTTTATTGACCTACCTAATGAGTGACTGTCGATTTGTTTATCACGCTTAAGCCCAATATGTTATCGAGATGTTCACGCCTTCCTTGTTCGTCACGGCCCATTCATCATAGTTTCTATCACACCTCTAACACAACGAAAGGAGTAGGATATTCCAGTTCGGCTGCAACTGGGCAATTCCTTGGACTTAACCCTCAGTTTGCATTCAGCGTGTTACATTTTCGGCTGATCTTGGATCGGACCAGCACAGTACAGTGCACGCTTCGTTTCGAATGGCAAGTTGCACTCCACTGCCGAATTCAATTTCAAGTTGTCATTTAGGTGCAATCAGACACATTGTACCATTTTTGTGACCAATAACACGGACCGCAGACTATTTGGTTCGGACCGGATGAATAACCAACCTGATTACCGTCCCTTTCAGTTAAGTACATGATTGCTGGTTTGTGAACAACATATTTGTAACTTCATAATCAATTTACATACATCGTAAACTGTCCTTTCAGCTCCGTGCTCATTATCTGACTGTGTTCTATGATACTCTAGGTTGTTGCAAAAAAGATCAAAGCTAGTCAGTGTCTGTATGTGGAATACTAGGTTATTTTGGCGAATGGTGACAACCTCAACAACCTTAAGACCTTTTTGTTTTCAGGCGATAGATCATACAAAATGCGTTTGTATCACTGACCCTATCACCTGTCTCGTACAATTGCTTCATGTTCGTATTTCTGGCGATACCAGTTCCAAATTCACATTGTCATCTTAGGGTGTCTGTTGGTGTGCTTCTCCACTCGTCTGGATGTACCGCCACCTCATATGCGTCATCGGATAGAGGAGAAATCATCATGTTTTGCTAGGCGATTGAATCATTTCTCGTTGAGTTCTGTAGTTTTGTCGTTTCCTCAATGAGCACGGTCTTTGCTGAGTTGTTCACCCGTCTAGTAGCATTACTTTATCTCTGCCGGACCAAGACTTGAGTGATAGATGAATGTCGATGTTTTCCTGAGGATCAGTCATTAATTCCAAATCACATACTATCCAACTTGGCGTGGGTCTCTATAAACCGCGGTTGAAATTGATCAGCTGTTTGTGATTAGTTTTCAAGAAGGCAAGCGTCCACTACAGCCCCAGAAGGGGTTGACAGAATTTTTGCAAGCAGTTGATCCCAGTAACCACCAACAATGTTTCGACCCTGTCAGGTCTCATCGACACCACACAGAGGAATCAAATCCACCACTGGTGAATAAGCGGCAGATTGTAGCCCAGACACTTATCCAGTAGGCCACGGGATTGTGATCTGAATGCGTGTGTTTTCTTGAACTGAAATTTCTTTTACAACTCTCTCCTTACATGTTCATCAAAATACTGCCACGCATTCTATCAACGGAAATGACGCCAATGTTTCATGTATAGTCAAGAAAAAAGTAAGGAGCAATAATGATGACGAGGATTGGCATCCGGACAAAAGCTCGTCAACGGATTCGGATGAGGATGATGAGGGCGACCCAAGTGACGAATTCGAACCGGCAAATAGCGAGAGGGAGGAGGAGGAGGGGAAGGAAAATGACCCACAAAAATTCCGCAAAAAATCCAAACGCCGTGACAAAAAAGGTGTTGCATCCAAACGTTCCGTAGAATCTATCGAACATGTTGAAGGATCGAAACGGTTGAGTACGTTTAGATTTTAAGCTTGATCACTTCATAATCTCGTGTACAGTATTTGACACTTTAACCGTACTCATCTCATAACCCCTCGTACAATATCTGACACGTCTAGTCGATGCACTTTTCGCATTCGGTTGTCGTGCGTTTAAAGATGAGGTGGATACAGGCTTTTGAACTTACAGTTGTGAAGGCATATCTGGTATTTCTCAATAAGCAGGACTACGAAACTTAGACTGGAATTCGAGGCTGATGTTCACACGTGTTGTGGTGGTATTTGATGTAGTGTGAATAACTTCTAAAGTTCGTGCGAGTTCAACTTTTGTATCTCAGGTTGGCATTCTGTTGTGTATCTAGTTATACACTTTATTCTATCTCTTGAACTTTCAAGAATATCACAAGTGATTGCAAAAGTTTGAGTTTTGCACCTGAATGTCCCAAGTTGGGTGACGTCGGTAGCGTGCTATACCTTTTTTCCATGTCAACGTCGTAAAATGGATTAGTTAAAACCACTCAATGTCTAAATGATCATTATCCCACCAGTTCTCAACTGAAATACATCCCTCTGGATACGACAAATTCGCATATGCCTTATGATAATGTTGCACATCGCGATGTGTTCCCAACTCGAGCAGTCTAGGTTACTGTTGTGTGGATTTCAGTATGATTCGTATGATGCTGCTTGAGAAAAGATGCAGTACAATATGCTTCAACAAGGTTTCCACACTTTTTGCAAGCATCTGGAAGATTTATTTTCAAATCGCCTGATGCATTAATAATGTGCAATTTTCGGTTGTATTTGTAGATGATCTAATTACAACTGAAACGTATTCATGGGAGGTCGAAGTTCGGATAGGTCTATTTGTCAGCCAAAAGTGTCCTGTCGAACGCCGTGGAACTTGACTGAGTAGGTCAGAATGGCTCAGTTGTATTTTAACTTATCTAATGGAAAGCGAATCACACTGACCTTCTAGTTACGCCAACCACACCGAGCCCCAACATGCCCACGAACTGGATTATATGTCATGGACCGATAACATTTATCCTGTGGGTGGATAGACTAATCCACTGAATCATTGTTTCGTAGATACAGACAGACAACATATCATAATATATTGTGAGGGGAGCTTCGAATGGTGCATAATGTCTACATTCAACATGTTAACTGAATCAAATACATTCATTGTCTTGTGCTCACACAGTTGCGCTTTGAATAAACCCCATCAGTCGATATCACAGGATCTAGTTTGTGGACATTCGGGGCTTTGTTGTAGGTCATATCACTGTTTTGCTGTAACATGCTGGTGTTATCCATCGGATATTAGTTGAAATTCATCTGCACGCCGTCCTGATCTACGACGTGTACCTGTTTTATAATATTCGGCAGAAGGTATTTTGAGCTGCCTGACCACCAAAAAAATTCCTCAGTGGAACGTAAGAAGCATCCATCGTTGGTGTTGTTTAGTTTTTCCCTTACAGACAGTCGTCCTGATAATGTTGGTGTCTCCATAAGCGTATATTTTCACACCACACCAACGAAACTAACCAGAATAACCTTGACATTGTCCAATCAAATCGATTCCCGTATGTCTACATCAGAGCCTGCGGCATTTCTGACCAAAATTCACAGAGTGAAAGTCATACGTTCATGGATCAGACAGTCGACGAGCGCGATAACATGTAGCGAGATATCAGTCTTGTAAATGTTAACACCGATTTCCGCACTATCAGTTTTCCTCATGAACCCGATGGAAACAAACTATTCCGCTACGTCAGAACCACCCAATTCGAAGACAATTTATCTCGAAATGTATGATTCAGATAGGAATAATTGAAACAAGAATCGTCAGATCATATTTCTTGAGCAAAAAGGTAATAGGTGAGGTTGACATTCTTTGAATATGGAACTTCGGTCTACCGTAGATAGTCATTATTTATTATCGTTACAGCAGTATATGGTCCTTTCATTAGATCGATTAGAGCTGATGTTGTTCCGCACCACTCACCTATAATGCACAACTATCTCGATACCATCTTTCGTCAACCTTGGATCAGTAGAAGAAGAGCGATCGAACAGCCACCAAGATCGTCGTATCTTAAACCATAATACTCTATCCTCTGGAACTTCCTTAAACATATGGTCTGTCGCGACAGACTAAGAACTTTGAACGATCTAAGCTAGTCATTATGTGAAAGTACAGTCCAATAGTTGCAGGAGCTCTGTGGACTTATGAACCCATGTCTCAGGCGAATGCTTTTATGTAGGTATGACTGAAGTGAATGTTTTACTTTTTTGTCGAAATAATATTTGCCCCACTTTTCCATATACGTTGTTTTCAGTAAGCAACTCTAGCCGGAAATGATACATGCCAAGGATAAATTGTAAGAACACTAAAACAGTTTCCAGACAATTCTATCCCCTTACTCGATTGAGGCTTAATCAAACTGTGGTTCTTGACTTAAACATTGTTGATCAAAATGATAGACGACCAAACGTTGCTTGTTTATTACACCTTTCCTTCAGACATTTAAGAGAGCCTGCTGGCTACCGTTCGATCAGATGCGGCCTATTCTTTTAGTTTTACTAAACTTAACAACATCGGAAATTGTTATACTTTTCTATTGTATTAATTTATCTTGTTTATCATTTCGTTCACTTTCTGAGAACTAATTTTTATCTAATTCTCTTTGAGGAGGTGTTAAGACGTGTGACTAAACAGGGGTCGCCGAAACGAGCACATTCAGCCGGAACAGTACTTGTGTTATCAGTCGTCTGTTTTATTGTCTTAATGCTTGCCTAGAGGTTCCGGCCACAAAGGAGTGTTTCTTACAAAGTTCGATGTGCCCTGCGCCGTCCTGCTCCGGTAGCCGATCCATTGCGCAAGACCTCTAATAGAACCATTCATTTTTCCAGAATGTGATAAGATGACAAGAATCGTACAACCCATTACGATAAACCCGTGCAATCCAACGCTTGTTTTGAATGCATGTAGACACCTCCAGTTATGGATGTTGGTTGTAACCAAAACTTTCAGTATCATCTGTAATATGGTATCACATTACTGTGCGTCCCTTAACCCGAGAATTCGGTATACAGTCAAAAACCATCACATGAGACACACGCGGTGCTCTAAGGTCGACCACACTCGGCCTTTGCCAAAATTAGCTGAGTGAGTTACATTTTCAGTAGATTAGAGAACTGCAATGATAGTCTGTCGGAACGATTCGAGATGACGAAAGTTTGCTGATGTGAATGAACAACTTATGTGAGCCATGACACAAAATGGCTCAGCTTGCCACGATCAATGCATTTCATTCAGAAAGATAATCTGTAATACAACCTGTTTCACATTATGGTTTGCCCTAACTGACCAAGTTGCTTCAGTACGTAGTACCCCCTTTTCTCGTCTGTTCTACCTTCGATATCCACACTATCATGATTGCTTAATCTTCATCATCTCCTTGTAGCTAGTAAGGCCTACGGGACATCAGTAGTCTCTTTTCTCGACGTATTTCCCTAACGGATCCCAATGATGCCCGGCCAAAAATTATTCATCAGGCTCATCTTGGTGACACTTGCCTTTGATTGACTGAAAATATCGTGCCTATGTGACTCAGTGCATTCCTTCAACACGCCGGAGACTACGCAGGCGTAACACAATATTGCATGGTGAATGTAAGAAAAATACACAAAAATGTCACAAGTAATTCTGATTGTAAATGAGGAAGTAATTAGCGGCTGCATCGACTGTCTGATATTCATCAAAGAGGGAGCCTAATTTATAGTGAACAGTACACTTATCCGAATTGTGACATCTCTGTAGCAAGTTTTTGGTCGAAATTGCATGAGGACCTTGCACTCAAACACTCATGGGAGGAACTATTCATCCACGTATCGGGTAGCGGTCTGGGAATGTTCCCCACTCGTCTGTGTCTATTGTACTTGCGGCTTCGAATAACCATGTTCATGGTTGACTTGATTCATTTGCGCCTAACTACGGATGCGATTCTACACTGATGTCTGATCTGTTCATTCCTACTCATCAGCATGATAATATTCTGAAAAGAACACTAGGAGATTCCGATGATCTCAGAGTGATACTTCTGACAATTATTATGCTGTTCGATACTGAGTATGCGGGTTAGTTGTTTTGCTTAATTTTTCTTCGGACAGTATGTTGATCATGTCGAACTGATGGTGTCTGTATGGCATGCACTTTGCACCTTCAAAGTGTATTGTTCTTACAAAATTGGGTTGCACGTTAACTTCTCTTCGTTATTACGAACAAGCTGTTCAAGACTGTCGATCATTTCACCTATCTGATTGGCGTGTAGTGCACTGAGTAACGTAGAGATTTGCAATCTCCCAGGTTGTGGGTCTTGCAACAGTTCACATTGCCTGTTGGAAATTCACTTCGATATGACAGTATGTCCCAGTCAGCGATGAGCTTGCATTCGTAAGCTGATTGACTGCTTCTTCCTGACTTTCTATTGCGTTTATTTACTTCATCCTCCTTTTTCATTCGCACTTTTTGTCTGTCACAACGTGAATTACTGACGGGACCAACGGCAACCTCAGTCATTGTATCTGTGATTATTGATCAAAGCTGTATGCGTGCTGTGTGGCTGAGACCACAAGTAATGCAGCGTATGCCATGTGTCATGAGGTATGTGCGCACGGCTTCCTTCAGTCACTATGACAGGCTAGTCCAGGATCAGATACCGCCAATCATGTACGTGTGTATTGATCCCGGGCTTCGATAAACAACCGAATAACGATTTTGCTCAAAAGGAAAAGCTGAACCGAGGAGTCAAATGCAAACTGTCACTGTTCACAACGCCTTGTTACTAAATACTGAGTGTGTCTGCATTTCATTTCGACAGGGCTGTTGCCTGGTCCTTTCTTCACGTCGGTCTGTCCATCATCCTGGTCGCCCGTAGTGGCAGCGGTACTGATCTTCTCAGTCAGTCTATAGCATTACACTCATTTCCAAATTTCGATCTCCCAGATCAAACGGGTCGACTCTATCAATTTGAGTGCGCTTGAATGTATTCTCACTAGTTCGAACGGGATCATAATCCTGTTTATAAATTTTGTATAAACCTGTCCACTTCTCAGTTGTAATCACTCATACCGTATGTGTATTTCGTCGGTAGAATCAACCGAAGCTGATAGCGCCAGTCCATCCACCACCAACGTGATCTCGGCCGATCGTAGTGTTGGTGAGGGCTTGAAACCGGTCCGACGAAAAGTCCCACCAGCAACCAATGACAATCGTACGTTTCCTGTCGTGTTTTAATTGCTTTATAGGTAAAATCTTATTTGATTTTCGAATTTGTCCGATCGGTTCTTCATTCTTTCGCCTCCTGTCAGCTGACATCCGGTTAGTAACCGTTGCTCCCACCCTCATGTTGGCAGTTTCTAAGGTGAAGAAATCAGACGATATCTGATCGTGTCAATCGAATTTCTTGATGAATCTGACGGAGTTTACTATTGTCTAAGCTCATATGATGTGGCAACCACATTGTAGCACAATGATGGCGGTTTTGCTATTAAAACTGACGGGGTTTATTTTTAGACCGCAGTAATGTCAGTATTTCTCAACGCACACTGTGTTTGTCTGTATGCCGTCAGTCGGCTGACCCTGACCTTGAACTTTTCTTATACGTCATACTGCAAAGACTGAGAATGGACTGTATCAATCGTTTGTTTTCTCCGATCACACAAGAGTGTATATACGCATTCCGTTACGAGACAACCATTAGTTTGGCCAAGTTCGTTAATGTATACCCTAACACAATGAATGTCCGTTCTGTACCACACGAAACAGTCATTGATACGAATATCTAAACATATCTTGTCATTAGTTTACCACACCTGTTTTACTTCCCATGGAACAATTGCACTTAGAGAAACGTTGTAAAATGTTTTCCGTCCATTTAGGTGTGTGTAAGCAGCTAAATTTATATTGCTTGGTGTGTCTTTCACGGCACGCTTCGGTTCGGCGGGTGAACTGATGGCGTTGACACTTCGGTATAGTTATCGAGTTAGTAGTACTCTAAGGTCTCCTACTGAATTGAGGTCCGGAATGTAAGCTGGCCGTTTCTTAACTGTAACCTCGTGAAAAATGCATGGAACGTTAATATTGTTGCTTTGTCTTGTTGAAACATGGTAATTTCATGCATTTCTGTTCGAACGAATCGTAGAAAAACGCTCCCGCATGTTCGATTCCAATCCATGATTCTTAGCTCACTTGAACGACATACTGAAAACCTACTTCCAGGTAACCACGGACTGTTTCTCGTTGACTCTAGTAAACTATTGAGTCGTTATTTCAGAGGCCATGTCGGTAGTAAATCCAGACATCCTGTCCATCCAAATTATTTTTTCACCGCTAATTACGATACTGTATATCTGATATGCCCAAGAAACAGTCGACCTACGCCTAAAATAACTGAGTTTGCTGGATTCAGTGACATCATATTCTTCGTCTTTCTCCGAACCCGCGTAGGAGATTCTGGTAGTCATGGGGTGCACAGTTTCTTAGTAAATTTTTGATTCAAGCGCCCTTTTTATTCCGTATCCCTGATTCTGTTGGATACCTTGTTAGGTGGTTCTAATAGCGCAATTAGACTTCTTCTTTTTTAACCATTTCGCTTGCTGTGGTGCTCACTAAGTAGCGATGTAAAAAAAGATGTTATCACTAGTTACAAAACAATCGATTGTAAAGCAGTACGAATTTGGGACACATGGTGATACGAGCCGAATTTTTTATTCACAGCATTACTCATTGTGTAGGTTTTCATCGTTGTTTGGCGCACTCACGATATGTAACCAATCTCAGTCCGTCATAACGAGACTTGAGCTTGACGCAGTA
Source organism: Paragonimus heterotremus (assembly GCA_013368495.1). Lineage (NCBI taxonomy): Eukaryota > Metazoa > Platyhelminthes > Trematoda > Plagiorchiida > Troglotrematidae > Paragonimus > Paragonimus heterotremus. The sequence goes on from LUCH01000474.1 coordinate 29,202, forward strand.
TGACGGCTAGCTCATTTCGATGACCTCTTGGGCTAAACTGGACGGTGTGGTAACCACACCGACAGAGTCACTCATATCAGGCAGGCCAATAGGTAGAGGTCTGACAAACCAATCCTCGAGGTTAGGGGTTAAAAATAGGTTGGCATCTTTTTCCGGAAAAAGTACAAATTCTGGTACATCGCCACCCACCAGCTGCCTTGTGGTACAGGATTTTCAACCAAAGGCTTTGGTTGAGAACCCTAATCGACCTTCTGTCTAGGTCTGGGCGTCCTGGCAGTATCTCAGCCACACATAACCATGAATACTCACAACATCAATAATTCCACAGCGCATCGTTCGTCTCGCAGTATAAACCGGGTCTGCTGCATACAGCATGGTAGATAAGTGAAAACATACTACTGCTGACCCCTCCCTCACTGTCCTATCAAATTTAGCTCTCAAGCCTCTCCTGACCCCAATTTCTGGTGATTGCTGTGCGGGTCTCACAAAATAAATAGCTAATCATAGTAAAACTGAGCCGGTAAGTTCCATCTCTCCCCATCAAGCTTCAGGCATCCGTCGTCCCTTGCTTAGACCTAGAATGCGAATTAATGTAGATACTTTCAACGTCCGCACTCTAAAACAGATAGGTCAACAAGCCGCTGTCGCACGAACGTTAGACTCATTGTTTGTCGATGTCTGCTGTATGTCGGAGACTAGAATCCAGGACAGTAGTCAACGTATGGAACTAATAGCACCCGCATTGTCTACCCGATACTGATTATATACTTCGGGTGACTCCACCTCTGCCGTTACAGGTCAGGCTGGAGTAGGTATAGTCCTTAGCACGACGGCCGCAGCCACATTGATAGTTTGGGTTCTTGTTAACAGTAGACTTTGTACCGTCCACTTAGCAAGTTTCCGTTAAGACCAGCTCCAGACGCAATACTTTCGGAAATTTTTTCATTATGTTTGCTTATGCCGTAACCGTGCCGGCGTCAAGGACGCGTTTTACTCGAACCTGGCCGCTCTCCTTAGGTCAACACATGGTTCTGATATGTTCGTTCTGGTCGGAGGTATGAACATCCAGGTCGACCGCCTTGATGAATCCGAATCTCGTTTAGGTGACAGGTTTGGGATAGCATCACATTGCTCAGATAATGGCGGACGACTGTTGCAGCTGTGCGCTGAGGACAAGTTATTTTTAGCAAGCACTAGTTTTAGGCATCGTGCATGACATTGCTATACTTGGCGCCCGCCTTCTCCGAATCAAGCCTGGTCCCAAATAGACCACATAGCTATTAGTTATAGGTAGTTTGATTCCATTCAAGACTGTCGTTCTTATTGGCTCACGTACTTGAACTCAGATCATGCTTTGGTGTGTTGTCGTTTTGTTCTTACTTTTGCTGGACAACGACCCTACCGATAGCAACGACTGGCTGTTGAGAAATTGGCTTTACCATCGGTAAAGCATAAGTACCAAACTAGCGTAGAAAGCTGCCTTAGTTGTACTCACTCCGAAGATCCTAATCGCTGCTGGACACAAATCTCAAGTTATTCAGAAAGCAGGTACTATAGCATGCGGCATAGGGATACATAAGTTTGACAAACATTGGATTTCATAGAAATCTCTGCAGTTGTTAGAAGCCAAACGGAAGATTCCTCCTGGTAGTTCATATAATAAGTCTAGGAGAGATATCCGTAGAAAACTGAAACGTAGTCTAAAGGCTGATCGTGAGGTTTGGTTAGTGGAAAAAGTTAAGGGAATGGAGACCACTTTTGCCTCAGGGAACAGTGGCAAACTCTTTAAGTTAATCCGTGCTGCTGGTCCCAGACGACCGTCTGTCGGTGAA
>LUCH01000474.1:32008-102291 GCA_013368495.1 Paragonimus heterotremus
CTGGACGCTTTTTCGCGCTTTGTCAAATACTTGGGAATGCGCTTTGCAGCCGCAAAGTGCTTCTGCAAGATTGCTGTGACTACGTAGACTCAGTGTTGAATATCAATGTTTTCTAGGTTGTTGACCGGTTTGTATAGTTGGGAAGCTGGATTAGCGGCGGCGATAGAGGTTTAGGGAATGAAATAGAAGTGCGTATCTCTAAGACTAGGGCACTGTTCGCTAATCTGATACATCTCTGGCGACAGAGAGGTATCTCTCTAATGCTTAAAGGTCGCGTATATAAGGCGACAGTGAGAGCGGTGTTAATTTACGGCAGAGGCTTGACCGTGGATTGAAGAGAACCTGAACCGTTTCCTGGTATTTGATCACCGATGTATGCGTTCGATCGCTCCTGTCGGGTGGCACCACCGTGTTACCAATGAGGAGGTTAGGAAGCGGGTGTTTGACACTGATTGTCAAACGAGTTCTTTCGTTCAATCTTTGCATTTACACAGACTTAGATGGTTGGGTCATGTACTAAGGATGCCAGTTAATCGCTTGCCACACCGAGCACTGTTTGCCGACGCTTCGACCGATTGGCGTAAGGTGCGAGGTGGATAGATGATGACCTGGCGTAGACAAATGAAATCGTTCACGAATGGGTTGGTCACTGTAGATCGGGTTCGTCTCCCGGGCTGAGGCCTCGTGATTCACAGAGTCGGTAGCTGGAAACGTTAGGTGAGATGGCGGCTAACCGAGTTCAATGACATGAATGTTATCGTTGTTTGTCCGAGTGGTCTGTGAAGTGAGTGCATTTAATGACGCGGGACGGTGAAAGCCGTGAGGAAGCTGTCTTGCTGATGACGCTTTACTTTCACCTACAACTTGTTTGTTTGCCTGCAAGATGTATGAACTTTGATGTTGAATGCTCGAATATAGACGTGGGTGTTTTTAGTAGCTAGATTCCTTCCCTTCCACTTCTTTTTTCTTCTGTCTTCCTGTACAGGGTTTGCGTTTTTCTTCATGATTGTGTGGCAGTCAGGAATCACTGAAAACCACTGATGTATTACTGTCTATGTTGTTGAATCAATCACAGTCAGTCACACTCTTCTTGGTGCCTATGATTTTGCTTCCTCCAGAAAGTATATGATTCACAGATGCTTCAAGTTTAGAGCTGTCCCTGTAGTTTTATAAGATCATTTTTTACGCACTAGTGATAGACTCTTCATGGAATATTTTGTCATATTCTTATCAATAGCGACTTCGGGTGGTCATGTACGAAAAAGCATTATTGTTGCCGAACTGTACGAATCGTTACGGCGATTGTCATTAAGTTGGGTTGCTTGTCCCAAGAATATGATCTTCCCTTGTGTTCGAATGTTATGCGGGATTTTGATCTTCAGCTACAGTCCAAGATAGCTCGTACATCCAAACCTTAGTAATGGCATCATTCTCTAGTAGGTAAGGTAACCCTATTATTGGAGCGTCCAAAATCCAGCAGACATTTCCCACTCTACAATTCTATCCATAATTTTTCAGAATTCTGTTAGACAGCGCGTAACAGATGAGCCTATTTGATGCACCACAGTCTTCCACCCACAGCTCCGCAGGACATTTTGTTGCAATATATGATCACTGCCGGGATATTCGCTAATCAAACTCACTTAAACCGGACATTATCAATAATAAAGTTCATGGTGACTGTCTGTAGAGGTTTTCGAGAGATGATGATTTTCACCATCTCAATACAGTCGAACATCATCGTTATCGACAACGAGGCATCAGTGGTTGAGGCTGATGTTATACAACTGTTTGACAAAGAATAAACCCTGATTTAAGAATAAATTAAGGGAAACTGAATGGGACATAATTCGTAAAACCCCTCTGTGTATATTCAAACGATCAGTATCAAAGTGTTCACACTTTACAAACAAGCATTTGGGTTGCCGTTTTCATCGCTGTTCTTCACCGAGCATCGTTGTCTCGTGAACAGCTCAATCAAACAACGGTAACATTCATGCTACTGAACCCCGTTAGCCTCCATAATACCCATTGTTTCCTGCTGGAGACCGTCTGGACCAGGAGGACCTCAGCCCAAGAAGCATTCACGATCCACAATTCTTAACGCACTAGTGACTGTTTTAATTTGTCTTTGTGAGATCATCGATTGAATAGAAAGTTGTAACTACGTTTTCTACTGGTGCCATTCTAGTTGGAATGTCGGCGTCCACTTATTTCACTGTCAGTCCTTTTTTGCAATGCCACGTTAGGTAAAAATGTAATTTCCCTACGTTTTCTTGCCACTAAGCCTATTACTAATTGAACGAGTGGGCATCATTGGGTCATCGCGTTGTTTTTCGATTGAACTGCCTCACTGGTTGTTACCCATTCAGTCACATTCACATCCTGGATGTACGCACCAGTTGGCCGCATATATTACAGTACTGTGGCTGCTCGCTATATTTGTTATTGTAACAAGTGCAGTCGATTGGTCCATTCACGGTATGCGTATACGGCTTTGGTATTGAGATCGATGCTTTATTTCATATTGTATATGACCCATTTTTGATGGACCGCCTGCTGCAATTCACCCTTGTTTGGTGCATTCGTGCTTCACACACAAGTCGACTTAATGTTGTTTTACTCATTTGTGTGACATTAGAGATTGACACTAGTGCTGAGGTTTGAGTTCGTCAACCTAAATGATAGATAAACATCATAGTGCACGGTGTTGTTATTGGTGGCAACCGCCAAAGTAAACTTGTGTTCGGAAGCAACAAGTGGCAATATATGATAATTAGAACCGAGTAGATGAGCGTTTGTGTAACAGAACTTGGTAAACAGGAGCGGGTGGGTGCGGTGAAATATTTTGTAGAAGGGAATCCTATCATCGACACTTCAGTCGAGTTAACCATGTAGAAAAGAGTGAAATTGTGGTGTACAACAGTCTATAAACTGTGCAGGCAGGAACGTTGGTTCGGACGTTCTTTCGATTCGAAAAACCTACAGGAAATTGCGGCGATGCGCAGAGTTCGTGGCTTCTCAGGGTCTGTTAGCCAATATAACTTCATACATCCTTTTGCTGTGCGCCAGCCCTCCAAGGTTTCGAATGAATTTTTACACACCTTTATGCCGGAGATCAGCACAGCGACTCGTACACTCCTACCGGTAGGCTTAAACCCACAAATTTTCAGTTTTCTGGGTGAACGCTCGATGACTCACCGACTTGGTTATATCCACAGCCTCCCACTTTCGTCCTCTTATTTTGATGATATAAAATGTTCTCGTCACAACTAGGCATCGAACAATGATTCCTTCACTGATGTTAATCTAGAGCATTTCATGATGATAATGGTAGGCCTTCCCTTATTTTTAGCAGTACAGCGACATTTAAAGGCCAAAGACATTTTAGTCCTTAATGGTTCTAGCTGCTTTTTGATACCTCGATACTGTTTTTCTTGTCAAGTGACATATGGTATGTGACACGTTCGTTCATTTGTGGTTTAGCTATATGTTTTAGGATGTAGCTATTTCATTTTATCTCACCAATTACCGATTGGTGCGGAATTTTCAAGAATCTTCTAGCCTCTGTGTATGTATTGACTGCAGTCAATTCGTTCTATACTGTTTATGAATGTTGCCCTTAGGTATGCGTTTTTCCATGTAATATTTAGTTTGTTCCTTTCTCGGTCATTTTTACACGTCCAGCTCCTCGCTCTTCGTTGAATGCCAACCTCGAAGATGAGGACACGGATGATGAAATTCAAAGGTGAGTTCGTGTTGGTTTTTAATGTAATTCCACCATAAGCAGTGGAAGTAAATGATTTCTTGATTCTTTTTCCACACGGCAGGAACATAGATGAATGTCTTTTTCTGCGCTGACCAACTATCTGAAACTATAAATTGCTGCTGTTGAGGCAGACCGTTTCAAACAATAAAGATGTTTGCAACCGAGAAATAGCCCGGTGACTGTCATGACATCTGACGATAGGACTAAGATACTCAGAATAATCGATCGATCGCGGTCTTCAGAAGCGGTCAGATACCGTCTGTGAAAGGCGGCAAGCCATTGCAAACCCACTCCGGCTTAGATGACAGGTGCAAATCGGACGAGAGGAATTTGAGTGGTGTGGGGATTTGCTGACCGTATTACTAACGGAACAGTCTGAACGACAGCGAATGAGCCGCAGTCGACCACATTGCTATGCAGTTGTAGCAAAAAGTCGTTCAATAAAGCACAATCTTTATTGTCTAACTCAACACTTTCCCACGCTACGCGCGCGCTCTCGTGTATGAATCAGAAGTCTGATCCACAGCACACCGGTGGCTTCCACTCAGGTCGTGTACACTCCTGCCCGGTTTTTGTGTTTGACTGATGCTCCTTGTCGCAGTTTTTTGCCTCTCATTCTTCGTCCGATTTCGTTGGGTGATGGTTCATCCGGTTGCCCGTGTTGTCCACAATCCGCTAGTTGTGGACTTTTGGACATATTTCATCGTCGAGTTGGGGTATTCCACCGAGTGTTGGAATACTCACGCTCATCATACTGACTGTCGAGAGAATTTTAAGCACCGGAAGTTGTTTATTACGTTAGGATACATCAATGAACCGGTCGATCAAAAACAACAGTAGAAACTAATCGTTGAATGCGCATCTGTCCGTTTGATTTCAATAATTTTTTTTTTGATATGGATCCTGAAGAATCAGTTTGCCTACCGGCTGCAGTTGGTTTCTTTTTTTTCACGTTGTCCTCCCTAGTGATCTGCTCAGTACAGATTTTTCGTTACACTTGCTACCTTCCGGATACGTGTACGGGATGACCTTCAACTTGGCCACTTAAATCGATAACAGTAAACCTAAGGTGTTATGAGTGTATTAGGATAAGTGAATCCTAACTACTCATTTCAAATCTTAGGTCAGATTCGGGATACAATGCTTTAAACTTTCAAAATTTACACACCTATGCTGACTGGATATTAGCTAACCGGCCAGATTGCTTGGAACTTTTCGAGAAAATGCTGGACTTTCCATTCTTCATTCAGGGTCATTTTTAATGTATAAATATATCGCGGTTTTACAGTAATTTCAGACGAAGAGAATAAATTCATTCTGTACGCTTTTTTCAGTGTTTAGGCGGGCGGTTTAAGGGATAATTTATCCGAACATTCTGACAGTGAAAAATTTCGTTATGAACAGTCTCTTTGTCGCGATGGTTTTGCAGGTACAACAGAATGCCGTGTTGCTCGAAAATTGTTGCCTAAACGCAAAACAGGGGACAGTACTGTAGGCCTTTGTCTTCATAATCGCATGCGTTTTATCATGTTCTGACAACTCACTGTTGTCGTCGCTTTTCTGGCCTTTTCCGGATGCTTCGACTGCTTCTCACTTTGGGAAAACATGCTAAAAAGATCACCTGAATTTTTGAGATCACACCTTTGTCACGTCAGTTGTTCCACTCATTGTTTGATTTTGCCCCACATCGATTAAAGTCCGAATCGGAGAACATGATGCCAATTGCAGGAGCTTTTTCTCAAATTATTCTACATCTTTGAACCCACTTCCAAGTTCCTTTTGGCAAACTACGTTGCCGTTGACTATCGCTGAGTTGTTTCTGCCATGATGCACGAAGCTGTGTATCTTCGCCTGCAACAAGGTTTGATACGTTGCTTTCCTATATGAACCACGTCTGATAGAATACGCCGACAAACCCTGTTCTGCTATACCGCCAATGATGTTAACATTGTTTCTTCAGTTGCTAGAAGTGATTGCGTTCACTTTCCGTACTCATATTGCTCTCCTATAGATAAGGTTTCAGGACAGGTTGAAACTGGCTGTTTGATTGGAAATGATTAGAAGTCTTACTTTCATCAATTCTGATGACGAATCTTCCTGTGGCTGCATGTAACCGTACGCTTTGAACGACCAGTTCCCCTGTCTTTTTGTTTAATTTTGTGTTCATGGTTTCAATAGGCAACTGGAATTTTCCGACTGTTATCACTCTTTCGTTTAAATTGTGGCCAGTGGTGTACTAGAGATCCTGTACCCGTATTCCGTTTTCCATGACAATCACAGGGAATCTGAACTGGTATAGAGGTCTTCGTCCATCCATTTCGTTAGTTAGTGAACACAGAAGTTTCCGTTCACGCCCACCGTGTTGCTCATTCTGTCGGTTGGCAATGAGTAGGTAACCTTCCAAGGCAGCGGTAATAGTCTCCCAGTCATCACCATTCTCACAAACAACAAGCACTTGCGGACACATACCCTGTAAATACGGTTTCTGTGTGATACCATAAGGCATTCTTACATCTGCAACTGTCGAACGGAGCATTGAATGTTATATGTGCATCCAGTGACCATCTGGTTTTCGCCCAACAGTAGTCGATATGATACATGTTAATGGTTTGCAAAATGAATCTTTATGTAGATGAACTATCATCAGCTTACTATATTTGATAACGGACGCTCGCCCCCAAATACGGTTTGAAAATTTGACCTTAACAGCATATTGGTATCTCCTCATGGTTGCGCGTGTGATATCGTTTGAGTTCTAACCCACACTGCAAACCTAATGCGGCAGACGTCTCTTTTTGTTTAACGATAGATTCATCTGTGTAGAAATGATTAAAGATGAGGTCTGTAAATTATACACGATATGATACCCCGTTCGCTAGACGCCTGTTTTAGCCCGTCTTGATTCGTTTGGACAAACACCTCGTTATCCTGTATATGTGTTCCACTGTGCAACAGCAGTGAGCATTGATTGGTCATGGGTTGCTATTTCCTCTTTCATGTTCAACTTCAGCCTAGTCTCTGTAGTGAACCACTTTCGTCAAACAGCTGATAGAATGTTGAAGACGACGATTGACAGATTCAGGTGCGGTGTCATCTCGAAATACGAGCCGTAGAAACGGTGCTTCTTCCTCCACAGTTTAGGTCCATTTTTAACTTGCCACAGTGATCTTATTGACACTGGGTTGACGAATTTTTGTAAGGATGTTGTAAATAAAATTTTATAGTAGCCTTCGTTACTTAGTCTAACCAATGCTTCCACACTTGATAATTTATGACTACATGTGTTTCCATCAAACTGTAAGGTTCTGTGGAGCGATACTACTCTCAAACTTGCTTTGGATGAACTGAATTGATGCTAAAACTTTCCCTACTTCTACGAACTTATTATCATTGTGGTCTTGATGTGCTGTTCCATTCAATAAATTGGTTTGAGCTTTTACTGACTCCCGTGATAACTTCAAAAGACGTATACGAAAACTAGTATCTGGAAATGTAGCTTGTCCACAGGGCGGAATCTTTTTCTAGCCATCCGATAAATGATTGAGTGAAAAAGCAAACTATTAAGACAAGTCACAACATTAGGGCTGAAATCGATTATAACCTGCATGATAAAATATAACTTACAGGTTTTAATTTGTAATTGGCGTCAAAAGTCCTTGTTAGCTAAACGTTTCTTGTAAAAATTCTGTGAAGACTGGAATTCCATCCCATCAACTTCCATAATTATGGCGTATAATTGAGGGAGGTGGATTTCGATCAAAAAATTGCTTGAACTGGTGAGTTTTCCCACAAGAAAATTGACCAGTCACTGCATTTTGGAACATCATTCAAATGAGCCAAACTGTTTTTTTTTGTACTTTCGTGAGGATGGTAATCGAAATAATCGTATCTGATGTACTCGCATGTACAACGCGAAGTGCACCGTGCATTTAATCTCAGAGTGTCAATGTGATGTCGGTTTCATAAGGAGGTCATAGTCAGAGGATAGTTCTCCCCGTGGCAGCCTAATGGGGTTTCAAATAAGCCGCCTTTTGAGAATGTCGCAGTATGCATGTCGTTATCCAAGAAGAGATGCCCCAGTTTTGTTGTGGAACGACATCTATAATGCTTGAAAAACAAGATGTTTTTGGATGTAATGTCCTTTTCGCTCACTAGAACGCGTGAATTCACTTTTATTAGGCTGCCACTTTGCAATTAAAAAACTGGCAAAATGAAACATCAATTTGAATTAGAACTATACGGTGTAATAACTAGGCTACAAAAGTGGGAATTGTCATGTGCTCTTAAAATGTCTGTCCCACTGCTCTATTGGATCACGATGCAAGCCATCAAGGGTGCGACAGTGTTGTAAACCCCCCTAAACGATACGCTGGTTCATCCTCGATATACTAGTGCGCTTGAGTCAAATCGGATTCTCGCCCGGTACTAATTAACACGGAAATCTCGGTCCCAAAAAGTACCGCAACTAACCCGTGATTTTGCTCCCAAGGCAAGCCAAAAGACGCGTACAAAAACAAACAGCTTTTTTCCGCCCCAAAACGTGCGCGACAAAGGCGACAATTACAAAGTACTTATATAATACGCGGTGGCCTTAAGAACATTCCCGAACCATAAAAAGAACATGTGCCGAAAGAAAATAGTGTCATTAATGGGCACAGCGGAATAAAAAGTCGGACGGGTAAAAACTAGCCAAGGTAAACTCTCGGTCGCTCTGAGCAGGTTCGCTAACTAGGACAGTCAATCGTCTTTTTTTCTCTAGGACGAAGGTGGTTTTTGGATGTTAAGAGATGAACGCCCTAACAGACAGAACGTGAAAACGACAAAAAATGATTCACTCACTACGGCAAATATCTAGGCCCCAACCAACCGCACCTCCACCTTGTAAATCTTTTTTTTTGTTTACGATCACATCACATGGCGGTCGATGAAAGACAGTCGTCTTCGCATACTTCGTCTGGGAAGTATCGCCTGTCGGTGCCACCTCACATTGTGTCTGCCAATTTACATGCAACTGCAAAGGAAGTTACATAGGCAGAACCCAGAGGTGGTTGGTCTTCAGAATGAAGAAACATTTGCCTAAGTAGATGCAGAACTCTGTATAACGAGAGAGCAACAGTGTCGCTGAAACACGTACGTAGCCAGTGTCCGCAATCACTGATCATATTATCGACCCTGTTTGTGCATTCAGAATCTTGTTATGCCACTCCAATCAAAAATTCTTACGGTTTGCTGAAGCGGTTGCAATCAATCGACCGAAGCCGACCTTGTGTGTTCAGGCTCAATTGCTCGTGAACCTGACCCTTCCCTGGACTCAGTGATCTTTCCTAGCCCACCGACTGGTTATTCATCCTAACTTCCTAAATGTTCGATACAAAAAACCGTCTCATATTGTTGTAAATTTGATGCCAAAGTCAATATGAAATGATTGCATCTACCAGTGTTCATGTTTTAACCGTTCTGTTCAAATATCGCTTTGTTTATTTCGATTCAGTGGTGGGTGGTCAATCACTGAGATATTTGTTGACGACCAGTTGCCATCACCCTTGATCCATAGTATCCGAAACACACTAAGCGACGTAAACCAGTCAGTTTATACACCGCCTTGTTCGTGTTCGCAACCACGTTTAGCATAGACCTAAACGACGTAGTCACATACCTCATTAATCTTCGTTAGACGTCCTTGTCATTCGTCCAACTTAGTTTTCAGTTAGTGCTTCAAATTGTTTTGTCGTTCTGTTTCTCCACACTTGAACTAAAGCCGATGATATCGTATGATAAACCAATAACGAAAACAGATATCATATAGGTTTGCTGTTTTACACTAAACCTTGATCCGAATTCCACACGGGTACACATCGCACATCAGAAGCACCTAATCCCTTAAGTTTTCCTAAGATAGGAATCGGCCGTGTGTTACTTGCGGCCACTGTCATTTTTTGTGGTTTCAATATAACATCTTGCATCTCTCAACCTTTGTATACATTGGACGATGTATTTGTATTTCGTTTGCGTTGCTCGTTTGATGCTGTTTTCCTTGTCTATCATTACCCATAACTGTTGATCTTCCGTCGCCCAACGAGCCACTTGATGTTTGTATTTTTGCATGTTCAGGACAGCTTCTTCACATTCTGACAGTCTCTCGCTCATCATCATCGTTTCTGTATCAGTTACCACTTATCTGAGCTAGTGTGTTTGCGTACTGATGGCCAAATGATGCTTGCAGTTTCTTTTCCCAACGAGGAACCTGCGTTGTGATTTTATGCAGGGGTATTGATCGTTCATTCGGCTACCCACCTATGATCACCACAATCACTCCAGCGCCGTTTACCACTGGTCGTTTGAATTCGTTATTTTCAAACTCTTGTAGGTGTTCGGCTGATGACTCACCAACCCGGTTTTACTCCTAGGCATCTGTAGTTGGCTTCACATCTTAGTGAACCAACATCCTTAGGAAGTTATGAGACACGTGCGATTTGGAAGTTATTTCGATGGGAATACAAGATCTCATCTATCTTCTTCTGCCTCGATGCCATCTCCTATAAAGAACTCAGATGTGCTTGTGCGGCGACTACCTTTCTAATTTCCAGATCGTTGAGGTTGTATATGTTATGATCCTTTACAACGCGACTTGAGCTTGACGCGGTGTGACGGCTTGCGCATCTTGATAACCTATTTATTAGACTGGACGATGTGATGATCACACCGACAGAGTCACTCATGCCAGGCAGGCCACTCGACAGAGCTTTGACGTATACCTCTGCTATAGTCATTGTGGTCAGAGATGTGAACTCCCGAGTCGGTGGCCTTAGTGAGGCTGTAGTTTAAACAAACACTGGATCTCAGAGGAGTTTTTAGAACTGCTAGATGTCAAAGGGGGCACTCCCCCTGTCCGTTCATAAAAAAAAGTTTAGGTGGGATATCGGTAGAAAGCTGAAGCGCGGCTTGATCGTCAAGCTTCCGGCTTGGATATAAGGGAATACCAGAAGACCCTTCAGGCTTATCCATACTATTGTCCCAGGGAGTGCGTCTGCCACTGAAACCATCAATGAGATAGATGGCACAGTCGTCCATAGTAAGTCCAGAAGGTTAGAGAGCTTAGCGAAACACTTTGAGGGTCCATTTAGCTGGTCTGCTGCTTCTACTGTGTTACCGCCTCTAACTTGTACCGTAGTACTCTGGTCAGTAGATTTAGGACCATCCACTAAAACTGAAGTCCACAATTGCAGTTCGGCTCTCATACGTAATAGGGCCGCTGCCGGCGTTTTTCAAAGAACTTGGAAAGATGTTAGTGGAGGACTTGACTCAGTTGTCCTAGCCTGTGAGGGCAACGTAGATCATTCTTCTGTGTTGAGGTCACTCGATGGTAGTTTCCATATTTAAGAAAGGTGTCAGGAACTTTTGGGAAAACCCCCAAGGGACTAGCTTGACTGCAACCATTACTAGTGTTCTGACATTATACTTCGTGGGCTCACCAGAGCTTTGGGAGAAGGGAACTCAGAGAACAGGCAGGTTTTCGCTGTAGACGAGTATATATTGATTAAATTTTTACTCTCCGCCTAATTCTGAGTTAACGTCATACGTGCTGCCGGCCAACAATTACTGTATTTCTCAACGATCACGGTGCGTTCAACTCAGTGGATCGATATGCACCTTTAGAGTCGCTTCGGCTCATGATGTGCCTAACAAGTATGTGAACATACTGTGTGTGTTTCATTCTCATATTTCAGCTCAGATTAGGGTTTACGGTGAACTGTCTGACAGTTTCAGCACCATGAGTGACGTACCTCAAGGCTGACCACTTTCACCATTTTTGTTTGATTTTGTCTCAGACAAAATTAGGGTGGACTGTCTGTGGCACTCACAAGATGCTGGCATGGACCTCCTGTTTGGTTTAAGACTGACTAATCTTGATTGTGCGGATGATACGGTGTTGTTTGACATGTTCCGAACAGCACAGACAATACTGGACACTATTTCACGCTTTGCCAGATATTTAGGGATGCGTTTTATAATTTCAGTGTGTAAACGCTTCTGGAAGATTATTTTGCTCACATAGGTTTAATTTTTGATAATGAGGTTGTAGAAGTTGTTGGTCGGTTTATATACTTGAGAAGCTGCGTCAGCGACGGTGGAAGAGGAGGAAAAATGTGTGGGGAAGACGACTGTGTTTTTTTACGGCTGCGGAACTTGACTGCTCAGGGCGGATGACGTGAACCGTCTTGCAGTATCTGACCATTAATGTCTCCGTTCGGTCAGCTGCATTGGGTAGCACTAGCGGATAAACAACGAACAGGTTCAGAAGCGGGTTTTTGGTAGGAATTGCCTAGCGAGTTCTTTTGTTCAGTCTTTAAGTTTTTTACAGACCTAGACAGTTAGACCGTGTATTGAGGATGCCAACTAGTCGTTTCCAACGCCGAGTGCTGTTTGCCGATGTTGTAGCCGACCGGCGTAAGGTGCGGAGTGGATAGATGAGTATCTGGCGTAGTGAAATGGAGTTGTTCACCAAGAGTTTGACTACCGTTGCTCGGGCTTACTTCCTGGACTAGCGTCCTCACCCTTACAAAGTCATTGACTGGAGACTTTAGGTGAGATTGTGGTTAATCCGACTCAGTAGCGTAAATATTGTGGTTGTTTAGCGGGGTTGTCTGTGAGGTAACTACATTTGATGACAGGGGGCAGTAAAAGCCGTTTGGAAGCTGTTATGTTAATGACGTCTTGCAGCCACCTTGATGTTGAACGTTTGAATATAGGCATATTTGTTTAGTGAATGTCTCCTCTCTTTCGTTTCTTCTTTTCTTGGCCGGTTGTATAGCAGTTTAACGTCAGCGAGAATTAGTGACCTATTGCTGTCTTTGATGGTGTTGATGATATATCACAGTTCTGTTCAGTGGTCTGTATATTTTGACTATTAAGCAGACTTCTGACTGAATGATTGTTATTATCATCATCCGTAATCCTGTACTGTATTGCAATCAGTATGTTACATAGTTTTAATCTCATTTCCTCTTTTAGGGTCCTCAGTCCCTCGATAGATATTAATCAGGATGATTCAGCTTCCGTGATCGACTGTGGTGTCAGTGGAGGAGATGCAGATGCCAATAAGCTGACTGAAAGCATGTTTAATTTACCCAATGTATTTGATGAAAAACACTTTTTTGTGCATGCCAAGGATATTCCAGAAGACAAAGAACGCCTGATTCGCCGACTCATCGTCGCCTTCTCTGGGTGAGTGTTTCCGTATACTGGCATCTAAGCTGTGTGCTCGATCGAAGTGTGTGATTTGCCCTTCGCTCTCCTCACTTTACCGCAAGTGGCTGCTTTAGAAGGGAATGTTCTCTCGATACTCTCATTGAATCCATGCCTCCGATGCCGATATGCATAGGTGCGAACCATGCTTGAAATTTCATAGCGATATTAGTTTGCACCGTCTTCCACCGACCTGTATTTGAGCATTCACGTTCCCGATCGTCTTGGCTGTCAAAGCCAACGTTTAGAAATCCAGCACCCCTCTCCTAATCACATATTTGTTTGTGTGTACGCGCTCACTATGCACCGTAGCTAATATCCTCTTCGATATCCGCATACACACACAGTATTGTGCACACTGAACGTGTGTTACAAGTATTCGTAGCTGGAACTTGTTTGTAAGGACAGTTGAATTAAACAAGTCATCTGACTGATGATACCGTTACATAAAAAACCTTCCTTTTCATCGTTGTCTAATGTCAGAAGTGTTACTGTTTTCCATATATCTTATTCGTCGACGATGAATATCTAAGCAACGTGTCCACTAGTGAGCATCGTTTTGTGTCCTATGTCTAAAGCTTTTCTTGCTTGCTCAGCTTAGCGTTTCTCTCATTTTAGATCACTAGTTATATCTTATTCTCTGCGTTCGTCATTCACGACCACTCACGTTTTCGATAACTGGTAAATAGTTGGTCATTTGGTTGATGTAAGTCACATACCATACGTTTAATTTTAGGCTTCACATTGCAGTTGGTTTCCCGGTCAGTTCTATTTCAAAGCGCCACTAGACTGGAGCTCTTAAATAGTACATATCTTTGCCACGGTCGAGGATAGAACTCCGGCCGCGATTTCTTGTGACAACTGTTTTGACCACTGTACCATTGAACTCACATTAGGCACGACCGACTTATATTCAAACGGCCAGCCACGTTCAGTTTTATAGTGAGCAGGCTGACCGATCGTTTCCGAAGGAGATCCCAGTGACTATTCTATCAATTCCAGTCGGTGGTGCCATAATTAGGACTTCTCACCTACTATTGATTACTGACAGTGGTCGGAGATTTGGTTTATATAAAGTGAATGCCAACTGACAAATGCGAAACGCGAGTCCAATACATCTTTTTGAAAGAGGCTGGCTGGGAAGTCTGTCATAGTGCGAAAGTTACGATCAAGCTTTAGCTATCTTTAATTTGCATAAATCTCAGCATGCTCATTGTGCTCGGTTTTAGAAACTGTGTGAAGACATATGGCATAATCTATCCTATCATGGAAACTGAAAGTTTTGAACCGGCCTCTGTTACTGCATTAAATATATGCCTACCCGTGTACAATACAACTTTTAATGAGCCGATCTGGTATGTCAGATCAAGTCAAGTCAAGACTGCTTTGTGCACATTGGAAGGTGAATGTTCAACATTCACGCAGTCACATCTTAAGCATACAGAATATATTCAGTTACATTATTAGTTCAACTTTACGGTCAATTCTTTTGCAAAATTGTCAGGGTTGATAAGAAGGCATGCTAAGTAAAGATTAACAGACTAACAGTACACACGGGTAGGAACATTTGAAATGGGACTTAGTTGAGGATGTGGACATGCATTTGACAAGGTCCGAGAAGAGATGATCGGAATCAGACAACATCTGGAGAGTAGATAATTTTTATACTTTAAACTGTCAAACTACGATAGTCAGTAGGACTGTAACGGGAAATACCGCTACAGTCAGACAAGTGTTTCATTGATCTAGAAACAATGTTAGGGTCTTTGGTTCGAAGTCCCAGGAAAATAACTAGAGAACGATGCAGTCAAATAGAGATCATGAATGCATTCACAAAGCGGTGAATAAGTTCATGCGGGATTGAAATCCGTTTTAGACGTAAGACAAAGCGCGTGTCATCGGTTTGGTGAAATCATTAGCATGAAGAGATCATGTTAAAATGTAGTGCAGCGTAACAGCTAAGTACTTAACAGTTTGGGATCTAAGAAGAAACTTGTTTTCCACTTGTATTCGGGGACAAGTATCAATAAGCCGCTGACTGTTTGTTTTTCGTTTATAAAGAGAAAATAAAATATCAGTGAATTTGGGGACTTGTTGGGTGATAAAGAGCGCGCTTCTGATCAACTAACCAATCCGGCAAGGTCATTTTGCAGGACGAGGGAGGTGAATATTCCTGAATTTCGGACACCAAAGACGACTTCATGTGCATATTTGGAAATGGGCATGTGATTCACACAAAAGGAAAAGGGAAATGGAGAATAGTTAACAGTTTAGAAAACACTCAAATTCGTGCTTAGTGAGGAAAATTATTCACCAGTTAAGCTTGTAAGTTGGGAACGATTTAAAAAATAATCGCTTAACAATATTGTGAGATGGTTGAATGGCATACCCTTTCGTACTCATTCATACAGTTGGAGGAATCGCTATAATCGAGCACTCACAAACGAACTGCATTATATTTGCTGTGGCAAAATTGAATGGACAAAACAGGACAATGCATCAACAGTGGACCGAAACTGAAGATAAACAAACTGATATGGAGAAGTTTATTAAAAGCCTTTAACCCCACCAAGGTACATGCAGTCGGTCGAAATATAGGTGGGTTTTTTTTGATACCGGCTTAATTCTAGCAGTTCTCCAACAGTGCAATTCTCTTCTGTATGATGTACTGTGTGACTCTACCCTCAAGAGGCCTAGTCAAAATTCAGCACATTCTTTGAGCAAAGCTGACTACAGTTCATCTGACCCTTCTGATTCGCGAGCTTTCTTACATCATTCCTTCTTATACAACTGGACGTTCAGTATGGAAAGAGTTGTCAGTTGAAGAAAGCACTTCACACGAGGGGATCCACAATGAACTCCCAAAGTTACTCTTCAATATCGTAGGAGGGTGTCTGTATAAAGCGGTCGATACCACGTAACTACTTCAAAAGCCTCCGGATTTCACAGCATCCTTTGTTATCGAATAGTGTCCGAGTGTACACTGCTGTAAGGTGACGTAATTTGTCTTTGTTGGTTGACGAAAGTGATTTCGCTACTGTATGTTCTTTCGTTTGACGATGATGATTAGATGAGAGTCCATCAGCGCGTACAAATTGTCTCCTAAGGGTAACCAGTGTCAAAACGAGTTCAAGTAACTAACCAGTTGGTCACAATGGACAGAAAGATCAGGAAAAGTGAGTCAACGTCTGGTATAGAGAACATTTTCCGTAATCTGCAGACATTTTCCAAGAGACACTGCTGTTACTTCACTTTGCGGCAATTACCAAACCGGGGACTCGTTCTGATCACTGCCTTTGAAGACGGATTGTATTACGTACATCTTCTAAGCTTTGAGAAGCTTGCTGGTCCAAAGAAATCAATTTAAAAGTTTACAGAATGTCGTTGGTAACTCTTTAGCACACTTCTTTAGTATCAGAGGAGAAACAAGATCAGGACCTGATGGTATATTTCCAAGAAAATACTGATAGTTTTTGGAACACGGTGTGTGGCGTGAAAGTAATCATGTACATGACATCTGTAGTGCTGATACTAAGTATATATACTTATGCTGTGAGCCAAGAACGCGGATAGCAAGCAACACGTGGGTTATGCGTTTCAACGAGACATCAAACAAAAACACTCATGTGCGTACGGTACTGAGCCCAGACCGTCACGGTTGCCACAGACATCAGTGCTCAGTTTCTTCACGTTTCCTTACGTACCAAGAACCATTTCATGCGATGTTGCACTCTGATGTTTCTTGTATTTTTCCTGCGGCTACTTCAATGTCAAAATCTATGCTCCGGCCCCTCACTACTGAATAGCATTGATATGAGTAGTATAGCACTACCGCTCCATCTCACTATATTTAGTATGTGGAGGTGATAGCGAACACAGATACTGACTACCAAGGCTATTGAGGACTTTTCTGTTTGAGGCAACCATCCCACCCATGTGGTCCAAGTGAGAGATTGCGTGACGGCAACAGTCCTGTAGGACAGTTCTGGATTGATCTTAAACCCGTTGATCAGACCTAGCTGATACTGACGTTTGCCGGCCCACACAGCTGTTGTTGCCTAGTTACGGAATACATAATATTTACCGTACGCTTTTTTAGTTCTCTCTAAATGATACGTGCTCGAAGATAGTTGCTTTACTGTCAACAAATTTTTTTTGCTTCATCAAATCAGGTTTGTGCGACTGGATGATCTAGGTTGCCTGACAGAAACATATTTGTCAATAACTTTTGCAACGATGTCTACAATATGCTGACAATGATCACCAAATGATGGATAGCCTAAGGCATCAGACCACCAGATATCACTAAGTTCCTTGATCAAGGATATCCAGTGTGCTTTGTATAAGCATAAACCTATCCCTTGTCTAGAGTGACCAGCAGTGGATATTGAATACGTACGTGTGTTATGTTCTTTTTTCTGGTCAGTAAGATAAATCAGTCTGTTTACACTCGTTAAAATATCCTAGATAATTGTGTCAACATGATAATGAATTATCAAAAACATGCATTCGTCGTACTGTTTGTTCTGGAAGTTCTTTACAGTTTTCCGAGTATGAGAGAATATTCCAACATCACCTCTGAATTAAAAAAAAACAGCGGCTAGGTCACTACATGGAACTCGAAAACAGATGATGCAACTTCGGCATGAACCTCGTTGATGTCGAAGTCAATCCTAGGGTAATTACAAACATCAATAAATGGCATATGTGAGAATCTTGCAGAAGCAAACCTTCGTATAACATCAGTGTGTATGCAGTCTTTGATAAGCGACACAGTCGGGGGTTGGTAAGTCACACCAATCAGATAACTGGATGATGAGGAGTTAAAATGCACAATACACCGTACAGTCTCAGTTGAACTCAGGAGACCCGAGTCGTATACGAAAGATGACTAAGGTTCGATTGTCAATATAAAAGGCTACACCTCCACCTTTCACGCACTGGCGATCGCGATAGCACACAGTCATATCTCGCCTATTAATTTCTCCGTCGTTAACGTGTGTTATACACCAGGTTTCTGTGATACTGATAGTGACTGGTTTTAACGCATCGCATACCATTCGAAACTGCTCCATTTTATTGAAGAGAGATTCGGCATTGGCATACAATAACTTGACGGAGATGACAACAGAGTATTCCTCTCGTGAGTTTACGTCTAGCCGCTTAGACCTCTACATACTTTTCCTTCTGGGAAACTGGTCGAGCGTTGTTATTCCGGTGTTCATGCAGTCGTCACTCAGCTAGGATGATGGCTGCATCTCATTTTTCGTTTGTGGAGTTAAAGTGATTGTTGAAGCATCACTCAAAACTTCAAGGCTATTTTGGGTAGATGATAACTGGAATGTCGCCTAGATTGCGAAGATCCAATCTAGTTTTCCGAGATCGGTCTACATGAAGCCTGATATCATCCGGAAGTTGGTGACGAATGGTAGACCAAACCACCAAGGTTTAGTCTGTCAGAGTTTTAATCAAAAAGTGCACTGGTTAAAGTCCAGGTGTTGGACTTGATGCTGAATGAACGTGTCTAAGTAACCTGTTATCATCTGTCATTTGGAGGTAAAAAGTCATAAACGTAAAGATTGTAAACTTCCACTGGTTTAATTTGTTAACTGTATGGGCACAATTGTCCCTAATCTCGAAATAGGGAATACTGTGCATTATACTACATCCGTGCTTATTATCTTGGGTTGCGGATTTTTGGGCTTCTGGACGTATTCTGGCTAAGTTTTCTTACCTGAAATGTGTGGTCTGTCGTAGCAGAAGTATTTGTTCTAACTCATTGTTGTCACTTAGCGAAATAGGGAACGGTCTTGGAAATTCACCGCATTTCGAGTCAGTATTCCATCGGAGTCGATGTAAAAATCTTTTGGAAGCGTTGAGACGCTCCAACATTTTGTAGTACTCGACAAGGAGGGCCTTATCATGTGTCTCCCCTGCTGACTGTTCTCGTGACTCGCCCTCAGTGATGCTGAATACGATAAGTGCTTGTGTATGAACCAAGTTCGGTCTGATCGTAATCGTTCTGGGCATGTTTGTACACTTATTAGACACATCTTAGGTTGTTCCTCTATCAACTGACTCGAAGGTCTCCCACATGTTCAAAAAACAGTCGTTATCGGTCGCCCGTGGGCTCGGCTGTGTTGTAGCAGCTGACGGAATGTATAAGTCCAATCAGTGCGACCGTAGTTAGGACGAAATTCGGTCGGCGGGTATGCGGACGCACCTCGTGTCGGACCCAAGGTTTTGTGTATCATTTAGCTTTCGCTGACGTCTTACTGGTGATCTCGTTTTCTGCAGAATGTATCATATAGGCTCACTTGGGTTTGCCACCCGTACTGTCATTGCAATGCAAAGTGCAGTTACTGAGCAACACAAAGACAGCTGTTACTCCTGTCATAGAATCTCGTGTGTTTTCCGGAGTGACTGCATCTGCTTATCACTCGGGGACGCCAAAGCTAGATGATAACCGTACGACGTTATTTCTCTCGCCCATGCAATGTTTGCCTTTCCCAAAACGGGAGGATGCGCGCTAACCATTCCATTAGATTCGATGAGCAGTTGCGTGCGAACTGATCGTCCCTTCTTAGCCAGATTGGCAGATGATGTAGTCTTCGTTCTATCCGGAAAAGTTAGATGGTTAGGCAGTCACCGATTTGACCATTCCATTTTCAGTTCATATTGAAACTCATCGATTGGCTCTATACACTAGTCCAAGTCCTTTCCCTTGGGATAGCGATTCTGTTACTGTCGGTTGTAATCCAGCTGAAATACAAGGCCCAGTCGGAATTCATTAACAGTCAGGATAACAGTTATGTCCTCGGATAAATCCGTGTATCGTAACCGAAGAGGTCGGTCGAAATGTCTCTGCACAGTACGTCTTACGTGATTCGACTTACATGTTCTAAATCACGGTAACCTGAAACGCTCAGGTCGCATGAGTTGTATGTTTCTTACACCTTTTCATACCAGTTGTGTGTATGTACACATAACGACCGGTGTGAACTGTACGAGCATAATGAAACAAGGGTATACAATTTTGTATGATACTCTGTATACTCTTGAGGTGTTCGCAACCGGGCGTTGTGTTCAATGTGTGGCAAACAAAGAGTGCATTCACAGAATATTAGCTTTCGGTCTTTTAAGCAGTGCGCAATTCTATTCCGATCCGAGTGCACTCTAATTTGGATGTTAGCTGACCACTAACCTCGTCTGGCTAATGGATGTTAAATTACTTCAAACTGAATCCCCAGACAATGCATTCAATTTCATGCATCACCGTAAACAATGAGTATCCTACTAATTAACACTACACTTGGAGTTCGTCAGCGCCATCTACTTTTGAATGTCAACAAATCATGTGACTTTCGGCAGATTTCCAGTTCGGTGGTGCAATTTAAAATTGAATTCATTCATACATTTAGATTCAAGCATAGGTTCGTGATATCCGTGGGCCTCAAAAACTGAATGTTTTCACTGCTGCTCATGTTCATTCTGGCTGTTCCTGGTGTACATATCCCTTTTGGAGAGAAAAATATGAGCATAGTAGGTTGTAACACCGAGCTCACGTAGATGAGACACGTACATCATATATGAAACACCTTGCTTTCAGACAGACTTGTTGCTCTTTTCCAAACTTTCGTTGACGGAACATCCACTTATTGTTTGCGTGGGTTCCCATGACTACCAGACATTCATTCAGACGCCTGGCTCTTCGAGCTTGTATGACTTTCATTAGTGCATTCGACTCAGCACAGTTCTATCAAGGTCGATTGTTGGCGACCGATTTGAATATGGAAGGCGGATTGGAGCATCATGGTCTCATTTTAAAAGGTTGGATGAACGAGCACGTGCGTGGAAAATCTGGGGTATACTATCTAATGATGACGCATTCTCATAAGTTGTTACACGAGCTGCTATCCAATCATTTGAAAGGAGTGATCTGACCTGTCTTGGTGACACCGATAATGGTTGTAGCTGGTTGCGTCTGTTAATTCGGGTGAACTACTTATGTTTCTACGCGGGTTGAGCGAAACATGGCAATTGGGCGAGCGATACTGGTCCAAGGTCGGTGGGCTAATGGGCCCCGTAAGTGTGCTTCAAGTCCGTGCGAAGACACTGAACTGTGCACACGATATGCATCTTCAATCCGTGTCTACCGAACACTGCAAACTACCCTGTCTACTTTTCTACAGGGATGTATATTGAGCAACAATGAACAAACATTATTTCTCCTTCAGCTATGATTGTGTCCTTCAAATAATATTGCAACTTCAACGGTCATCGCTGGCCTGTGTGAAGGATGCACCGAACAGGTTTAAATCAAACCCTCACAGATTCTCCTGTCTTTCTCCATCGTTTCTTTTCTCCTCTAACTAATCATCATTCCGGAAATCAATATCAGGACCTAAACGCATTTGCAATTTTGTCTCATCTCGTTTTTTTATTTCTATGCTGATGTTTTTTGTTTGTATTAGGAGACTGTTAGATGGTATCAACACTGTTCTTGGATTATTTCTTCCAATAGCAACTCATCCATCTGGACTAATTGTTCCACGTCGGTAGGCAAGTAAGGATGAAGCGGGATTTTATTCATGATCAAACCGTCTGTCTGACTTGCCGATGATTATTCACGTTCACGATTGTCGTGTATCTTTCGTAATTTCAGCTATGGTTGAATTTTTTGTGTGTCTAACGCGTGGAATCGTAATGGTCATTGATAGCACGTTGTAACTGAACTTCTACCCCTGAACACTTATGTCCACTTCCATAACTTGTATTTCCTCGTTGAAAATTTTGTTTCTGTTTACCTATCGTTGAGCGATTGTCTGTCAATCGAATTACTGCATTCTTTCTTAGAATGTGCAATAGGTATGTTCATATTGTTTTTTCGGCTTATCTTTCAACAGCACATATCTTGAATCGTTAACAATGTTTTGATGGTACTTTTTAGACTACAAATACCATTCTCACATTTTGGGCGAACAATCGACGTTTCTTTCCTGGTTAAAATTAACATAGGTATATTCATCCACACGTCCATATTGGTGTCATCAGAAAGTCCTAAATTTAGTCTTCTTCCTTTCTTCGTGTTACACCTCGATCAATTTTTCATTGCATTATATTGTTGTTTTATACGCCATAAACCTAGCTTGGAATAATTGTACAATTTTTTTCGAGAATCCCATGCCTCTACAAAACTAGAACACTTGAGCTCTAATCGGACTACCAAGCCCTTGTAACAGCTTTGCATCACCTCTCAGACAATCTACCTTTTTTCCCATCTCAATTTGACCACCTTCCTTTTTGGCCTAATTTTCCAACTGGTCACCATCTCCTGTTCATTAGAGTTTCACAAAAATCTTTAACTATCAGTAACCTGTCGAAATGAAAATGACTTAGCAGCAGGATGAACTCTGCCTTTTGTTTGTTGGTATGTTCTTAAAAATGACTCTTGCTGTTTTTATTTAGTACTATTGAATATCCATGGTTTTTCCGGAAGTAAACATACTCGTCCTACCCCATTATCGTCAAGGGAAATACACTAGTTGTACTCATAGACCATATATTTGTTATAATGGTACTATTGGAAATAATCGAATCTTCCTGCATTAGGTTTACCAGTGAGGCCTACTGGACTTGGTGTGTTCTTCTAGGTGTTGAAACATAAGCATCCGTGCAGCAACAATTCCCCGCTTGTGACTCCCGATTCCGAAGTTCACAAGCTGTTGTCCATACACAAAGTCTATTCATGGTCGTTTATCAATCACAGTTCATGTCCCATCAAAAAGTGCTGTCGGTTTGTCGGTCTAGACACCTAAATGCATCCCTGTTTATCTCCAATATCGTTAGGCAGCTTGTGATTTCCATACACATTCCAAAATCGTGTCTTCTTGAGGTTTATGGCTATCTGCATAATGGAGCACCGTATACGATCACAGTTCAGACCTGTGCGTATTATGAAGACGTGCATGGTATAGTTTGAATTCTATGCAACGTTGAACTTTTGCTTCACATCACAAATGAATGTTATGTTTGTCAGATATGTTGGGTATGTTGAGTAATGCCAGATTTGCAACCCTAAAGCGTACGTATTGCTAATCGTCACCGTCATAACTCAACTGTTCGCGACTACTAACATCCTGTTCAGTTCTGTTCATTATAACATACTATCTTAGATTGCATGCATTTACAGACCAGCTCTGTCACGCTCTTCAGTCAGCCCTTGCAAAAACGTTAAGTATTGCTGCATATCGACGAGCGTCCAATGTCTGCTGCGGTAACCGTTTTCTGGGTTACCAACGCTTGTTTCTCCCTAGACCTGTTTACTTCTACATTTTGTCTAGACCAGTCTGTAGACGCTTTTCCACACAACAGTCATTTACGCTATACGTTTTCTGATTTATACGACACGACTTCTGTCGTTTCTCTAGCCTATCCTTAATGATCCAATTTACGCCATAGTCTCGTACTCCTACTCTGTGCACATAGTGTAACGTAGAAAGCATGTACCATTTGTGTGACATACCCCCTCATTGTGCTCATTCGTATCGCCAGCCGGCCTCTCCTGTATGTATGATTGTCTTTTACCTTCCTCTCCTTGCCCATTACCGATCGGTAGTCCTGTTTTCTGGACTTTGTCCTAATGATGGATGTGTCGTCTAGCCAAGTAACTGGTATGGCTAGTCTGTGCGATGTGTGTCTTCCGACGCTCACGTCATCTCTCATGTCCCCTTGCCAGTTGGATTTTCGAGGCCCGGCATCGAAATGAATGCACGTACATACATCATCATTGTGTTTGTGTTGATTTTCGACCATTAATGAAACCCCACGGACATGTACTGTCGATCTTTCCATTGCTTGAGTACGTGTCTGTGTTTGTGCGTGCATGTGTGTCTCATTCATCTGTTTGGATTTGCACCACCTTCATTTCGTACAGATAGAACCGAATACAAATTGTGGATTTACTTATTCAAGATATTCGTGCCCGACATGTTTTCTGTCTTCATGTTCACTGTTTGTCCTGGGTTATTCGTTTGCAAGTGCATGATTATCAGTCATCGGCTGATAATTATACCGGACTGTTTATAGTTACTTTTGTTCTGGATGCCACAGTATCCATAAAACTATAAATTTTGGTATATCCGGTCCGTTTTTAACCTCTCCTGCTTCTTCATCTGCACGGGACGCAGAGGTTTGGTTTCTGCCTCAACAGCGGGTGCAAACAGTAGGACTTATTGATACCTGCCCTAACCTTCAACTTATGGCTTCTGCTAAGTTGCATGTGAACTGGTAATTTCCATGTGTAGATGCCGCTTCATTCTGTTCCCTCTAACCGAGTTAACATTCAGCCATAATGGACACGGTGATCGCACAAAACGTGTAACTACATCTTTAAAATCAATGCAAGTTCGGTCATGGGACGCGGATTTTATGAGTTCAATTATTCACCATGTATTTGATCATATCGTTCGTCATTTTACAAAGATAATGTGTGACATAACGAATCACTGATGCCCGTCGTATAGAAGTGTGTTTAATGAGAAGTTTAAAGCATTGCTTGCTGTGCCACCCATATTTGGTTAAATGGATGTGATGGCTTCGACAGAAATGCGTTGAGAAGATCAGGAGCCACACGATCTGTGAAATTCATGCTAGTCATCTTTACTGAATACTTATCTATAAGGAGAAAACCAGAGGTGTAACACACCATTTTTAGTAATTTGTTTTCATGATAAGGAATCGTTGTCATGGCCTTTAAGTGACGGACAAAAAGTAATGTTGATCGAAATTTTAGCGAAACGTTAATAATCTGTTGTGATTACGAGGCCTCAATAGAATACAAAACGGATGCTCAGTAGAGTCCAAAGTAGGCTCAACAATGCACCCAGTGGATATAGGAGTTAAGAAGCTATGAAAGTCTTACAATTACGCAAGGCAATAATAGTGTGCAGACATTTTGCTGAATTCGCCTGCAACTGATTTTTTTAGACCATTTTACGCTTCTGACTACAGATCATTCAAAATTCTCACAGAAATAATGAAGAATAAGCTTTTGGTGAATGGGGCGGGGTTCTGACAAATGTTCGGGTTTATCCGATATGATCACAAAATTAATTAACCTCTAGGTAGTTATGAATTAAGTGCAAGTAAGGACCGGGATAAATGACAAACACGAGTTTGTTGTGATTAATCACACAAACGAGATACGCTTTAGGTAGTTAATGTTAAACAGTTTGGATCGATGAGACAAAAATCCAGATTTCTCATAGGTTGGGCAATTATATTTGGCCATGACAGCCTGATTGTTCACATGAATAAAAATAACTCTAATTAGCGTTTTCAAAATCAGAACATCTAATCATCTCGGCTGTCGACAGGGTGTGAAATTTCTGTTTTCATGGTAAGGTGACAGGGACCCGGTAAGTGGTGCGAAGCGCCGCCTTTGGTCAAGGTTAGTGAATGAACTTCCTTTGTTTTTCCGGCGAAAACATAATCAGTGATTCTCACTAGTTATTTCGGATGAGTGCCTATTCTGACCATTATTTGTGGAATTAAACCTTGATCACAGATGAAATTCTGTTCACGTCGCTGGTCTGTTTAAATACGGAGATTACCCGAAAACTCTGTAGATATATGGTTAAAAGAAAGATACAGTTCGCATCCTGAACAACTCTTCTGCTACTTGGAGTATCAGGTGACTTTCAGTGGCAGTTTGCGGCTAAGTAAGATCACCCTTTTGGACCTGATAAGGCGATCGCTGTGAAGTATTTAGAAAACGTCACTCCAATAGGTTAGTTTGCCGGAAGTAATGTATGTCAAGAATGGACTGCGCGAACGCCACAGTTTTCAGATAGTATTGTCACCTTATATCTGGCCTACCCGACTGTGACGTTCCAAGAGGCTTGATCAAATAATGGTCAACCAGATCGATAGACGGTCAAATTCCGCCCGTTAATTGGCCGTTTTTTCGAGTGTTTTGAAAAATCTTGTCAGTTACCGTCCGATCAGACGTGATTTATTCCGTTCACTGTCAGTTTTATTAACTTTGCTAGTATCAAAAATGGTGATACTCTTCTTATCATTTTACTTTGTCTTGTTTGTCAATCTGTTCACGTTCTGAGAACTAATTTTTTTTCGAATTCTGTTTGAAGTGGCCAGATAGTGGTTGTTGAGACTAGCAACTTCTATCGGAACGGTAATTGTATTATCGATCGTTCGTTTCACTGTTCCGGTGCAGACTCACGCGTTCCAGTTACAAAGGCGTGTCTGCGTCATCATCCCACGTTGACGGCATCCTTTTGCCCTGGCGGTTAAGACCACTAATCGAGGTCATTCGCTTTCCGGAGTACGACAAGCTGATGAACATCGCCCAGCTGATTAGATGACCAATCCCGCGCGATTCGACACTTGTCGTGAATAGATTCAGTCACCTATAGCTATGGGTGTTGGTTGGAGACTTTCAGGCCGCAGACACAATAGTTCACTGTGATCCGAGTTCTTAGGGGTTTTTCTGCAGTTCCGAAAATGCATTGCATAATTTATCATGCTTGTGTATACGCTTTTCATTGTAAGATATTCTGATGCCACTTAAGGCGTCTAGTGCTCCTTTCGGGAGGGGCTGGCTAAAAGTTACTGCTAATGCAATGCCTGTAGTCAATTGTGAGTGATGTTCAGTTTATACCAACCAGATCATCTACTAGTAAATCATGCCTTAAGGGGTTTTTCTAGTAGTGCTGTGTCAGCAGGTCCGTCTTGTCGAGTGAATGGTCTCCAAGTTGGCCAGCCAAAACGGATCACGCTGGCGTATCTATGTTGTGTGTATTAACCTCCTAACAGCGTCGGGTTAGTAAACTCAGACTGCGTAACACTGATCTGCGCCTGTTTTAGCCAACATGGTGGTTTGTTTGTACTTTCGTTTCCACCATCCGAGTGTGCTCTGGCTATCGTAGTTGATTGAAGCTTTCCGATCCGATTCGGTTACTTGGCCCGTTAATGTTAGTTTTTACACAGCTTTGGGATTCTATTGCAATGTTCCCATTTCCAATTTGCCTCGCTGTGCAATCCGACTAGTTTGTGATGCTCTAGAGATGTAGCGCAGTCTTCCAAAGACCCCTTGAGATGTCACAAATCAGCAGTGATTGACGGAAAAGTTAGATTAAGCGCGCGAAAATTTTTTCAGGACATCTTATGACAGAAAAAATGAGGGACTGAGAGGTGGAACGAACTAAGCTTGTAGGTGAGCCTAATTTGGTCGTATGCATTAGCTCTGCGCTTGTCATCCTCAATCGCTGTTGAACGCGTTTTTTATCTTCCTTCTGTATCCAAAACATCTCTCTGCTCTCCATTTGCACATAGTTTGAAATTCTTTCCATCTTCTAAATGCAGGATGTTGTTGGAAAACTAGTGAGACTCTGTGCCTGCTCCCGCTCTGGAGGAATTCGACACTGCTATGTATCGTGAGAGGT
Source organism: Paragonimus heterotremus (assembly GCA_013368495.1). Classification (NCBI taxonomy): domain Eukaryota; kingdom Metazoa; phylum Platyhelminthes; class Trematoda; order Plagiorchiida; family Troglotrematidae; genus Paragonimus; species Paragonimus heterotremus. The sequence goes on from LUCH01000474.1 coordinate 59,489, forward strand.
GCATCAGTGTTAATGGAATGTCCAATGAGGTCATCAAGCATATTACTCGAGTGGCGTTTGCCAACTTACATCATCTATAGCGCCGTTGTGATTTCATTCATTCTGTGAAAGGATGAGTGTACAGTGTCATTGTGCGAAGTCTTATTGTACGGTTGCGAAACCTGACTCATTCTCGTGGTCAATGTTCACCAAGTGTCCGCTTTCGACTGTCAATTCCTCCGGAATGCTAGTGGTGTAGTGTAGAAACACTATCGACAGTGACGTGTCTCCTGAACAGACATGTTCCGTCTACCACTGGGCGTAATGATCTCATCTCACAGGTTTCATTACTCTGAGCACATCTTACAATACCATCTTACCGCTTGCCACGCGATACCTTGTTCATGAATGGTGGTTTGGGCTGGAAACGACTGTCTAGTAACCAGAGTATGGCGTGGGTTTGAAGCGTTGACGAACATCTATAGGGCTAGAGTCCAAAGGATACCTAACGCCTTTGGTTGAGGACGCCGTTTACATTGTCCAAGAATAAAACTTAATGATGCTCGTGCTGCGAATCTTTGTGCTTATCGGTTTATTCTGCATTTTTCTCTCAACATTTCTCTTCTCCAGTACACAATCTTCAATTTTTTATCATTGTTTTTGGCACGTGTGACACTTTATGTTGCTAAGTGTGTCAAGTATATTGTGTGTACTGTATATTTATATAGTTATGCCTCCATTAACATCTTCTCTAACTAACCATCAGCCACGGTTCAGCCTTTGGTGAAAATTGCTCGTTCTATACACGAGGATGTTTAGCGTATTCGCTTGACCTCCTCACACACGGTGTTTGAATGCCATTTCGCTGAGCAAGATTCTTCTTACGTTTATCTTGTCTCCCCCAAATCCGTTAACAAAAGTTTTGACCTTTCTCCTTCCGTTTGTCAAGAGCTCGATGTTCGTGCACGTGAAGTTCTGCTATTGTAGTAGAAAGCTGTTCAATAGAGAACGGCCTTTATTGGCCAACTCAACACGTTCCTACGCCACGCGCGCGCTCGTGTTTGAGGTGGAATTCCAGTCCATAACACAGCGACGGTTTCCATTCACACGGCATGTACACTTCTCCCCAGTTCGTTTTTGTGTGTGGCTGACGCCTTCTGTCATTTTTTTTTCCCACCATCCCTTGTCCGTTGGTCCGATTTCATTGAGCGATGGCTGGTCCAGTCGTTCATGTTGTGCGCAATTCACTCGCTGTGGGCTTCTTGGGTACACTTTATCGCTGCGTCCAGATATTCCACCGAGTGTTGGATTGAGTGTCAGGATAATCACGCCTCCGATTTGGTCATTCATCACACTATGACAATGAGCTTCCTTTTTGTACTAAGATCGTCTTGTTCTAGCTATATCTGTATATACGATTACCGTATCTATTTATTAGGTTATCGGTTGTCTTGTTCTAACCGTTTTCCCATCTTTTGGTTTAAATTCTTTGGCTAACAGCTAAATGTGGCTGCGTTGTTGACACTTTTTTCAAACAGTACTTGAACCATACGGTGTTCCATCCCGTTCACTTTTGTGTTAGTTGTAAACAGCTGTGCATCCACTGTGTTGATACACATGCTGTCGTTCGTACACATTCGTTATTGTTCCATCAGAGCTTCGAGAGCTCTGTGGTCCGGAGGATCTGTCTGCTATGTTACAAAGTTCCCTTTGATTGCAATCACTTACTTGAATATCATGAGACTTTAGCATTGATGAATATGTTTACGCAACTTATACTTTTTTGGTCACGAAACTTGCCATTATACAACTCTACGCTTTGTTACACACATGCGTACAAAACATTCACAGTTGAGAAACCAGTAAGTTTGACTACCTGCTTCTCGTTTTCTGTACATCAATACTAATCCATTTTGTTGTGTATTCTCTCTATCCATTCTAGAAATCTACATCCTTACATGCACCCAGATGTGCAATTTGTGGTGACCTGTTCACCGTGGAATGAGGAATTCGATAGTGTGAGTTTCTGTCAATGTTCTTCTTATAGTTCGTCTCTGGGTTCATACGGAGTGATGCCGTTTCGTACGTGTTGTTTTTTATTTATCTCAAAGTCAACAGGACAGTAGGGACGAGAACTGTTGCCTTACAATCCTTGTTACTCGCTTTTTTTTTTTAAATTTTGTATATGCACCGCATTTTCTATGGATAAGATTCATGAATTTTCTGTCAGACACAACCATACAATAGGTCTTTGATCGTACAAATATTGTTGTGTGTTTTTAATCCAGTCCGTCGACGTGTGTTTGTCCTCCTGTTTGTCGTTCCTTCATTTTGGTAGTAATCCGCTTTGGTCTGTTCTAGAACCAATATGGTTTGAGTATACTTCGTCCTCGTTTGGTCTTTTGAGAATCCCATGCCTCGTGTATTGGGTGCAACGACCTCAGTCACATTGCTCAGATTGATTGTCTTGCTGCCATGAGCACCTGCTCGAGGAATCTTGAGCACAGTCAGATGATTGCTGTCTTTTGTATGTATGTGGACTATACTACGTGGCGCAGCATGACACATCGATCAGTCAAACGGAATTTTGTTCCCTCATTTCTCGCTGGAGGACTGTTTCGCATCTGTTTGTCATGCGTCCCGGCGCTTTTACGCTTCCATGCTTGCCGAGCAACGATCCTATCAGTTGGTGTGTTTGCATAGTGTCCACGGGCCGAGCAACTGTATTCGCACCTTGCGCACTAGCACGTGGCTTTGCACACACATACAGTCATACGACTTCTGCGGGTACTGCCCGACAGCTTGATTGTCCATAAATCCGACTGTTGGCCATGACCTGACGAGGTCTTCCGCTTATCACACTCTATGTGTACGTGCGCGCGTGTGTATGAAATGAATAGAGAGACGGAGGGAATGTGGGTCCAGCTTTAGAACTCAATTTTCTTACCACAGTCCACGCACCACTAGCTGTTGTCTGACACATGGGGTCCGTCTGGTCTGCTCGCTGCGTCGCTTATCTGCTTGCCTACTTACAACGTGCTGTGATGCGTCGGGTCGAATGTATTTACGGTACTGTTGTGGACTGCTGGGCTTTGTTTTTGTTTTTCGCTGTTGTCGTAGTAGTCCTCGTTTCTTTGTCTGCAATTGTTGTATTCTGCCATGACTGATGACCAGACAACGAACTGCCAGTCGTGTGTGTTCTTCAACCATCAACATGACGCTCGTGTTCTATGGGTATCTCTGTTATCTAGTAGAGTTGTGACCTTAAAAAACGCTTGACCTGGGAGGTTGTTTATATTTTAACGTCCATTACAAGGTTTGTGAAAATATAGCCACGAAACAAGCATTATATTACACAGTTGCCGTGTATTCGCATCCGTTGGTAGTGGTACATTACCAATCTCTTTGTTGACACGTCTTGCACAGTGCATACACACGTTTCTAGCTAATGGTCTTCTTTGTGCCGAGAGCTGCCCTTTAGTTTCCGCACATTCAATTCGTGTCATACTACTCGTTAGTGACACTGCATTATATGTCACTCCTCCCTCTTCTGAGATTCCTCGACTGGTTGTCACCTGCTAACGAGTTCTTTCCCACCGAGTAACCGAATGAGTGGATCTCCCGGGTTCTGAAAGCAGCCTTCCATTATTTCGTCTGTGACGAAATTAAGCAGATAAGGGAGAAGTTGGATATCTTGATTGTCACCACTTCTAATGTGGAGTGCATCTCACAGTTTCCTGTAGACTATATCCTGCGCTAATATTTTAACAGAGCGCTGACAACGTTTAGGTTTGGTAGTTCGGCTAGGATGTTCGACCTGTCCATTCCTATCAATCTGCATGGGTGGTGACATTCTGGATGAGCACTCGATGGTTCAGATGATCTCACAGTGGACCTTCTACCGGGCAGCAACCTGATCGGTGTTGATCATGTGAACTATCTAGCTGTATTGTAGATGGTATTGTAGACCATGTTGGATGGTTGGTCCTTGTGGGATGCACTCTGCCCCTTCAAAGTGTTCGGACAACTCAAATGTCCGTCAGCTTGTATTTGTGAAAGCTTCATTTCTTTTCTGTTAAAAGATGTAAAACGGTCTAATGCTAAGATACTCATCAATTACAAAAGCCCTGGCCGTCGTACTGAACATGTTTGAGGACTGTCTGCCATTCCACATCGATGTTTGGAAATGCTCTTGGATATGACAATGTCGTGATCACCACCGAACCTTTATCCGTATGATTGTTCACCCTTTGTATATTTCTATAGTATTGTTAGAATATTTTTTCAACGATTAGTTGTAGGAAATTTCTAGTTGATATAGGTTAGGCATCACTCATAATTAATCGTTGTCGTTCTATCTGCATAGTCGTAGGGTCATCAATTGGAATTAACGGGACAGTCGCTCTGTATCCTCTTGAGATGATCGGGCAATCTGAGCATTACACACAAGCGAGTGTGGGCGAGCGTGCACAGGTGATAATTCAGTCGTGCCTAATGTGAGGTCAGTGGCACAGTGGTCAACACGATTGTTTCATGAAAGCTTGGCCGGAGTTATTGTTTTGGCTGTGGTAAGAATATGCGCACTACTGACGAACTCCAATAAAAGTTCAACCTGGATATAGTACTTCTTTTCGAAAAGGACTAGCTGGAAAGTCTATAAGATTGCTTTTTTTGTTTCCTTAGATGTGTATTTACTTATTATTCTGTGGATGCATGTTGTGATCAACAGCAACTCGAGTTACATTACTCGTAGGTATTGCTGAAAGTAGGGATGGTTCGTGATACCGAACATTGAGATTGCTAATGCCATCTTGATTTCGATTAGTTCAGTTTATATCTAGGGTTCTTTTTCAGTGATGTAATTCCTTCTTCTCTTCCTGTACATTTAATCTAGAGCTATTTTCCTCTGGTCATATAGCAGTTGAGAGGTGGTCTGAACTATAGGCAAAATCCCAAATCGCTGAGGGGTAACAAACGTCATAGCGCAGACGCGAACAGTTTGTTTTGCAACAGCCTTAGGATTTCATTTTCAGTTAATTTTCTGCACCTGACAGTTGACTGATGAACCTTTGGAATCAGGTTTTTCACGTGCTTCAAATATTTGGCAAAGGGTATTTTCCTTTCAATGTTATACTCGTTACTATCCCTATTTTTTCCCTTTATTCATGTGTGAGGTCGCATCCCGTGCATATTTCCCAGTTTCAGAGTGTTTGACACGGTTTTGGTTTCTATAACCCCACCACTGAGTGGTAGGGATAACACTTATATGTACGTTTTTTTTGTCATTCCAGGCATTGAAGGACAACGCATCACTCGTGTTTGTTCGACCCGATTGGATTTTTGCTTGTGACCAGCAAGCCAAGTGGGTTCCGTTCCAAAAGTACTTGGTCGTTGGCTGATACTGATCACTCCCAAGTGTTATATCAAGAAGCCTCATTCTAGCTCATACACACAACTGAAAAAGCACTTCTGGAAGACCTTCTACAGATCTATGCGTACTGTTTGTTCATAGCCGCCTATCTTATGTATACGTATACACACATGCGTTTGTTCGTTTTCTGGTTGGCAGAATATCATTCAACCGAGTCATAGAGTTTTTTTCAGTATATACCATATTTAGCTGCCGTCTTCCCATCTCAGATCTTCAATGTCCCTCTGGCTCTATTTCAAATGTTGACCATCCTTTTACGTTACTGGTATGTGACCAGGGTTTTGGATTATTATACACTTCTCGCATTGAAACATGACAAGCCTCAGCTGTTGTCGTAGTTCAGTACTTCCCTTACAGACAGCCGTTTCGATAATGATGTTGTGTTTACCGGAATGCATTTTCCCACATTCATCATCCAGTATTGCAACATCTCCATGTCTCATCGCACGAGAATTCGGCATGGAATTAAAAAAACGTCGTGTGAGTCGCCCCGAAAGCCGGCCGTAAGTAGCCGAAGTTAAAATAGGCTGAATGAGTCACCGTTTCGGTAGTCAGTTTTAAGCACACATCACATCGACTAAAAAGCCACTGAGACGTTTTTGGATCATAAACCAAAACACGGAATTGTCACTGAGTGAACAAGTTAGGTAATCCATGACAGTAAATGGCCTGCTCCATCTCAAAAAGATTGTTTATAACGCAACCCGTTTTTGTAGGTAACTATCATGTCGGTTGTTTTACCAAGTGATTATTCTTCCTCTTTTGACGCTTTCTTCATGTTCAACCTCTGCGCTGTCCTGATTCGGTTAGATCAACCACTTTCTTATAGTTAGTAGAGGCTAGGGAACTTTGGCAATTCTACCCTACTTTATCGTGAATATTGCACGATTGAGCGTGTGAACAGCGTTGTGCATACCATTGTGACTGAACTGGTCATACAGAAGGAACGAAATGGACAATTTAAATAGCTCTTGTCATTGTTTCAATGAAAGGTCCATTTTTGTTGGATTTCAGGATCACTCAGTTTGAATCACATCTTTTGCATCCCAATAAATTTCTCGGCTGGCTATTCTATTCTGTCCCATAAATCGTTATAAGTGACTCCTAGATTTTCAAATCGCTTCTGTCAGTCTGCTGGTCTTTTTTTTCAATTTACTCCTGTTCCGCGTGATCTATTCAAATGTATGTTCAAATCAAATCGAATACTCGTATTGCTTGTTGGTCTGGGCTGCATGCTAGCTTCCAGAACTGTTGTGACTCTGTAGTATATAGAATAGCAGCAGGTATTATGGTGTGTAGTGCATTCATGTGAAGTGCTTAAAAGAGAAACCAGTGACTAAATGTTTCTTGAAGTCACTATGGGCAATTCCACTGTTCGACATGACCTCACCGATCAATTGATCGTCGCATCCTGACCATTTGCATGTGTGACCAATGAATTACTTTTGTAAAAAAAAAATTCAAAAATACCTTGCAAACGTTAGACATAACTCTAAAGATTTTTACCAATAGTCCCTAAAATGTTAAATATGAACAATATTTTGCAAGTGTATTAATACGCCATCCATGATCAACAATTGCTTGGTTAACTGTCGTATAGATTGTTTGACAATTGTGCACCGGACAACAAAAACTGGAGTTCGAGCTGTTTCACAAGCATTCTAATCGATGAGACTCACCTAAACGAGGTTTCCTAGCCTAGTCGAGTTGGCGAATTGTGCCAGCCTACGGATGCAAGTGTAATCATGCTCGCTGACAAGCCGTTCTGTGCGCGTTTCAGGCCAGATCACCCGGTTACATCGTTTTGGTCAACATGGTCCATGATCGACAGCAGCCGGCCGTTGACATATCAATGATTGAGAGGTAGCGCAGGTCTGGGAACCAATGTGCATCAGTGTGCGAATGGACCGATTAAGAATTAGATATTTCTTTGGCTATGGTGTTTTCATCGCATGATAGATAATGAAAAGCTGTATTCATGAATAAAACAAACCAAATTCCACCGCTCCAAGTGGCTTTGCGATGCACTGAGCGTTGTAGTAAGTCATCCTGTCTTCTAGCGAATGAGTAGTTTAGAAAAAATCAACTTTCGTTTATTTCTTCCTCATAAGATACAGAAAGATTTGGATGAACGGAAGTGAGGAGGTTTAAAGTGAAACAAAGTTAATGTTGGTGGTAAAAATCAAGATATCGTTTACATATTGCTTATAGAGACTAGCATCAGATGGTTGCAATTCGATAATTCTTAAAAATATATCCGCAAATGTTGGGCTCAATGGATCACCCATCGCTACACTATCATTGTTTATAAAATGATCCTCCAAAATCAAAACGGATGTTCTCTGCGCACAAAATCATAATTTGTTTGAGGCAGTCAACTGAAATGCAAAATGATAAATTTCGACAGGAAATATAATCGCACAAATGGTCAACTTTTTCTCGAAGGGGAACGTTTGTAAATAAGCAATCAGCATCAAAAGAACACATCCCATGTGAACCCACCGATACGTTCTCTAAAGCTTGTATCAGTTCAGAAGAATCTTCTACATAATGGAGTATAAACATCTGGCGGATAGGATGGAGAACGTCTACAAACAATCTGGCGAGCATGTGGTTGTCCATGTGTAAAATTGGCTTTAATGGGATACCGCATTTGTGTTTACGAAACACTTCTTAATTGTGGCATCCGGGTTCCGGTTAGTTTCATTTGTCTGTATTGAAGTTCCGAGGTGGACCACTGCAGTGGTAAAACATAAAGCTTTCTTGAGATTTGTTTCTCTATCAAAATATTGTTATCAACCGTACAATCTGCGTGAAATTTCCGTATGGCTGCAAGGATACCTTTCATTTTGGACTCATAATCAGCCTTGTTCCTGATAATTGCCCGGACGTTTGTCTGGCTGGAAGAAAACCACTTCTTTTATTTCCCATGGTTGTCTTATAGCTTGATAATTTTCAGATATCGAATAGCATTGTTGATACACAAATTTGCAAATTTCTGAAGACTGGTAGAAATCTAGCAATTTCCCTGTGGTAAAGGAAAATCAAAATGAACTGGGCCATCTGATTGGTCAGCGTCAGTCAATAACTCCTCAGTGTTCTGGACACTGGATAGGTTTACCCTCCGTGACTGAGATCAACTATTTGTGTGGATGTAGTTTAGAGTGGACTGTGGACCACTCGGGGCCAGGGAAGTTGTAAGACCCGAACGGCCTGCTTTTGCGAACAAACCACTGGGTGACGTAACCTGATATCGTTCGATTCAGCCGTTGTCAAAATTCGCTGTCTGGTTGCTTTGGCCTGATTGACTGAAATCTTGTAGACCAACTGAAATGCCACCCAGATAATTGCTATCGACAAGGTGTGACACAACTCCTGTAGTATTCGTAATACGAGACACTTTTCTAGTTTTGTAGCACCATCTGTAGAATGTGATGTAACGTTATATGGTTGTGTTGAAAAATCAGTAGGCGGTGTGTGCCATCTCAGCCTTGTAACCCCGTTATCTAGTTTCGTTTTACGTCATGGCAATGTGTTTACCATTTCAACTATAATTTGGTTCTGTGTTGAATGCAAGTCGTTGTGCGCTGAAGGTCTACATGGATAGCTCATTCAAAAAACTTGCTCAGCCTGAGCTGCTTTGTTTTCTACAAACCGGTTATGTCCTGTAAAATGTATTCAAGATGCGAAGACTATTTAGCACTAATTGGCATACGCTGTTCGCATCATACGAAGTTTCGTTTAGGTCATTACAGCCCACAGTGCGACGTCGATACATGTTTGTACTGATCGAAATAGACTGAGCGTAGGACATAACATGATTCTTGCATGAATCTTGTTTGTTCATCGACTGACCTCAGTAGGAATGCACGGGCTGTAGGTGCACATGCTTGTGGTTATGGTTTAAAATCGTTAATTTAAGTTCACAGAACACGGAGGGCTCGTGAATCTTTGAGTGACCAGCTCGTTGTGGGTGTGCGTGTGTTCGCCAACCGGCACCTTCAGGAAAAGCGCCACGAATGCGACCAGCGATTGTATGTTCGCTGTGGTCTTCCTCAAGTCCCTTGGTTCCGTGAGCCCTGAAACATAGTGGACGGTGCTCAGTAAGTTCGGATGTTCAATTGAGCATATTTGTTTAATTAAAACGTTACATACGGATAAGAAAACGAAGGTAAAATCGCATAGTTTGACCTTCGATGATTTCGAAATTGTCACTGATGTGAAGCAGGGTTGTATCTTGGTCCTAATCCCAGTTAGCTTATGGTTAACTGCAATACTGACAGTAGCTCCTCAGAACTCAAATGTCGCTGTCCGAATAAAATACCGAACCGATGGTTGTTTGTTGAATATTAAACGTTTTTGTTCTCTGAGCCAGTTGTATATCTCAACCGTTCGGATGCTATTGTTCCCGGCACACTATTCGCGCACATCGAAGAAGAACTTCAGCGTATGGTCACAGCTTTCGCTACTGTGGCAGTTAAGTTTGGTTTGAAGATCAATACAGACTTTTTCTTTCAACCGTCTCCGGACGGAAGTGTCATACTCACATTTGGCTTCCGCATCAACTGAGACGGTTTGGATAACTGCGGAATTGTGCCACCTGAGTGGCAATCTGTCAACAGATTTGTTCGTCGATGGTCAGTTGCGGGCTCGTGTGGCCGTTTCAACTCATTATTGCATACTGGTTATCAGGCTTGCGTCGCCCTCTAATCGCTGAGATGTTTGTCAACGGCCAGCTACAGTCGATCGTGGATCATAGTGGCCAAAACACTGCGACGGTGGAATCGGTCACTTCGGCCCGAAACGCGCGTACTACCCCTTGTCAGCGAGCACAACTGTACTTACATCGATGTGTTGGCACCGTTGGTCAACCTGACTACAAATCAGGAGACAAGCCTTGTCAATTTATATATATATATATATATATATATATATATAGGCTAACTCAAAGACAAACTGTTACGTCGATGTTCAGTTGGACTTGGCCCAATGTTTAAATTGTTACGGTGAGCAGGTGATCTTTGAGAATGAAACATTGTATTCGAACTAACTGAAAAAGCGTGAAGCCAGTGCCCAGTGTAGTGCACCTGTAGAGTACACAGCAGCTGAATGAATTTGTGTATCTAGTCTACATGCGGTTATCTAATAGTTGCTTGTCTGTTTATGGTTACGTGATTTTAACTAACACCTTTAAATGGGAAGGTGTCTCTATATAGTCACAACAACTGTCCGACCGCGTGGGTTTACTGCAATCTGGTCAGCTGAACGAATCTTATCACATTTCCGGTTAGCCGTCTTGCGCATTAGATCAGTCAGCAGAGCAGAGTGACACCGTGGACATGGGATGATGAGGCAGTCACGCCTTTACGACGGGACCAATGACATGATTACCCTTTCGGTGAAAGTTGTCTGTTTCATCACCCACTGTACGATCAAGCATCTTAGAACTTCATAGAAATTTTGATTGAAAAAAAATAGTTACCATAAAAAAGCGGGTGTTAAAGAACAAAACGAACTAACAGGGTGGATGGGGTCTCACTTTTTTCAATACTGGTGAGAGTTACTAAAACTGTAACCGAGCATGGTAAAGCGCATATGATTGAATGGTGAGTATCAGGTTTTTCCAAACAGGATAGGACGCAATAAACATTTTATGTGCATTGTTTTTATTAACCGGCCTTGGCCTTCAATGAGATAAAATGTGAGATAACTTTGTCAATTTGTGTCTCGCTCATTCGACTGAGTTATAAAAGCCTTGAATAGACAGTGTCTGTTGACATAAACAATGTTGATCAAGGTAGTAGATAACCAGATGTGGTCAGTTTATTGCGTCTTGTTAGTTCAGATTTTTGTTATTCAATCAAATATTCTCTATCCTGTTCGCTCCCAGTTTTGTTATATTTGATAGTATTGAAAATAAGCAGACTCCTTTCATCATTTGCAATCAGTCAGCCTCATTATCACCGCTCCAATGTGAACCTGATTGCTAACAATACGGAAGTGAATTCACTACGTCCGGCTACTTTGGAAACGAAGTTGGTAAATGTGCGAATCCATCAAGTATGTGAGGAAAATGAAGCTCATCACGTACACAGTTGGCGGCATCCGGTTCGGATTGTCTTGTCACAGTGACTAGCGTCAAAGGACGCCTGCGCTTTACCATCACCACATGTGGCTTGCATTTCCCCATTTGTAGTTCCACTCACCTACCACGTATCCAATGTAAGCCCGAAGGAATAGAACCAGAAGGCATGTGACTGATGCCTTTGTATCTATCCGGCCAATTGATAGGCTAGCACGAAACGGAAACCCCTATCTCTCAGGAAATCAACAGACAGCCTCCAATGGTAAGATCTAAACTGGGAAGAAAAATATTGAAAACGACGCAAGAAGCATTCCATTATAGGATTGCATGTTAGTGCATTCTAAAGAAAATATGGATGTTGGATTGAAAAACAGACAAAACGCTCACAACACAATGCATCAACAAAGCTGTAGAAAGGAGAAGTAGCAGATCATAGACACCCAGGGAGTGGGTGAATTGCCAGACGACTGTGATTGCTGGTGTATGCGAACAAGAAGAAGTGGATATAGCGGATAGAACCTACTTGAGCTTAACGTACTCGTTGTCTCTTGACCGACAGTGTACTATGAGTAGATTGATGGCCTGCTAATCCCAAACGGTCAGCGTATTCGCGGCCACACACACACCGCAACACCATATAGTCATATCACCACGACCTATGATACCGATGGTTTCCTTGCGTACCGCGCACTTCCGTTCACGGCTGCGCGGTAATTGTTCATTGAGCTGGTGAACGCTTGTCCGGATCATATTTCTCCAGACTTTCCTGTTCAACGCTAAATCTTCCCAACATCTAAAATCAATGTTGCAACGCGAAAGACCTATCTGGATAACATCCTGGTATCTCAGCTTTTGACCATCAAGATTTCGCTTACCTGATTTGACTTGACCTTACAGCAGCTGCTTTGGAATCCGGTCATCGCTCATCCGACGAACGTGACCTAGCCAACGAAGTTGATTGAGCAACAACATGGCTTCCACTCCGTTCGTGTCCGCTCGCCGCAATATCTCGGTGTTCGTACCACACACACGGACAATGTATGGAAACACGTGTAGCGATCTCACCTGTTAAGGTTGTTTAAATGGTCTGGAGTGAAATGATTGATGCGATTTCTGGCTTGTTCGTTCACCCGTTCCATATCATATCAATGGCTGACAGTTCTACCAATCATAGGAGCCTACTGTTGTCGATTTAATAGATATCTGAGTCTACTGTTTTAGCTCCTTATTACTCAGTAACAACAACTGTCGAGGATTGGACTTTCGATTGCCGCAACTGTTCTTGTTTATATCTGGGCAGTTCGAAAGTGACCAACCCATGCAAACCACCAAACATCTTGTAGTGTAATCGTTGAAACTACCCTTCCGTGGAATATATGTGCGGATATAAGTTGTGATTGGAGTTTCTTTAGTTTCTCGTCACGACTATCTTCGTTTTTGTCCTCAACTGTGCATGCTGGCCAAAGCAGGTATACCTTTTAACGAGTGAATAATAATTTCGGCCATTTTTTTAATCGTTACAGTCCCATGGTTGTTTTCGTTGTCTTTTGACTGAATGACACTCCACGTGTATACGAGCAGACATTTCTGAGCTGCGTGCAACGTGCACGATTGCTAACGCCTGATGTCTAGTATTCAAGCTGGTCAACCATTACACTAATTGGTGTGCGGATAGTAATTATTGAGCTTGCGCACTCTCTTAGCCTTAGTAAACACAGAAACAAAGCATGTTCCGCCTCAAGACATAACTTACTTGTCTCGTTGGCTCTGTCGTTGGGATGCTAGACAGATGAGACATCTTTACAAGATTCCAGTCTTATGTTCTCACTAGTTGTTTCTTTCAGTGGTTATAAGAACCAGCGATTTTTGAGTGGTTTTTCGACCATCCACGTGGGCCACGTGACTTTGTGCTCTCTCAGTTGACACGCTTTCTCTGAGTCTCGTGGATCAAATGCACCATATCTGGGTTGCCTTATCTGCCTCAGAAAGTTATTCATGATACAAATTTTACATCGATACCGTCAGGTGTGAACGCACACATTTGTCAGTGTGTTCTTTATTCCAGCACATCGCGTGACTACGACAACAATACACCATTGAAACTCAGCTTGTGCGTGAAGGTTCATTCGGCCCTTCAAGTTGTGATGTTGCATGTGATATGGCGACATGGACATGCATTTCAATGTCAAGTTTGGATTTTCTTGTAAACTTGACCCACTGCTCACTGTGAATTCACGTCAAACTAAACCACTCATACAATGTTCTTAGAAATGGTTTCCTCTTACCTCGAATTCCAACGAGCCTAAGGTTGATCATCACATTTTACTCCGGAAACTGTAGATTAAGTTGTATTGTCGTTAGTATTGATTCAGTTTACCCCCGATGGATTTGACTGGTTTCATTCTCTGTTTTATATAAAGTATTATGCTGCAACGTTTGTGTCTGTGCATTCCAGGCAGTAAACAGTCAGTGGAACCTGGCACCGTTGGAATTAAGAATGAATTTTATATCCTAACCAGTTCCGAACGTGTTCATATGTAGTTGAGCACACAAGTCATAACACCGAGTAGGACAAGAAACTGGCGAACCATGTGGCACTCTGCATCAAGAAATCAATCCAGTTGCCTTTCATAACCACGAGTTTGTAGCACATTTTTCTGTAAACTGATGTACTATGTTGCTCCATCTGTGCACGAAATACAGAACCTTTGAGAATGCATTATCGACGCCCCAGGGTCTTTACGTACAATCCGAAAGTGAGTTATTCACTGGACATGTGTTGCTTGCCTATAGACAGGAAAATGGATAGATTCTCGATTGGTTTACTCAGAAGCCAGAATGTCTGAGTAAAGACTCATTTTGAAACGTCCATCGCGGAACAATGTGGAGGCGGTACTAGACGAGGACTTTTCATTGGCGGTATACACTCAAACCGACTTCGTCAAAGACCGCTGGGATGAAGGATCTCGTTTTTTCCTACGGTGTATTGTGTTGGACTATCAGGCCGGAGGTATGAGTATTCCAACACTCGGCGGAATACCTCAACGCGGGGGAGTCACGTCCAAAAACCCACAGCGAGTAGATCGAGGATGGCGTGAGCGACCGGACGAGTCATCGCTCGATTGTTTTCGGACCAACGGGCGAGACATGCTAGACAAAATAGGATGGACGACCAAATCGGAGGCGCGATTATTCCAACACTCAGAGGAATATCTCGACACAATCGTGGAGTACGATCAAAGCCCACAGTGGATAGATGGCGGACAACACGAGCGACCGGACGAGCCATTGCTCAACGAAATTGGACCAACGAACGAAGAATGGCAGGCGGAAAACCTCCGACAGAAGGCGCCGATCACACACATAAGCCAGACAGAATTGCACACGACGTGTGAGCGGAAACTGGGGCTGTTGTGGATTGGAGTTGTGATTCAAAAATGCGACCGCATGCATGGCATAGTAACTAACGCGTTGGACAATAAAGATTCTGCTTTATTGGACGCCTTTTCGCTACAGTATGATCAGGTCAGATTTTTAGAGATCGCTGAGAAGCAGTCGCAAGTTTATCAAAATCCTACTTTACTCTCGATATGCTAGGTCGAACATTAAGGAGGCTTTATACATATATGCATGAAACCTGCAGTATCAGCGAACAGTATTAACCACAACTAGTTCGAAGTACCAACTCTGCGGTTACATCTGACATCCGCGTTCCAGATCCTCGGTTAGTAAAAGAGTATGTAAGATTTGTAGAAAGAAGTCATTTCCAGGAGGTCCTCAAGCAAGTTGGTTCCATTTCAAGTTATATCCTGTCATCCCTCGTTACGACCACCGCTCCTATCTGTCTCTCTAGCGTAGTCACCAAACTGGTTGTCGGTTAAATTATCTTGAAGACTCACGTGTATATTAGCCGTTCCGGAAGTTTCTTCGCCACCCCGGTTGTATGTGATAACCAATACACAGCGCGCAAATTGTCTAACAATCTTTCACTTGATCATAATCTAATTGCGACAAAATCTTGGCACCATTGTACCGCAGACGAAGATTTCATACGCTCTGAAATGAATTGTTTCTTAACTAAACTTATTACTGATCCTTCGATATCCTGTTGGAGACCAAAGGTTTTGGTTGCGTCTTACGGACGACACAAGGTAAGATTTTCCAACGATTATAACCAACTGTGCTACCGATTCACACAACGTTATGCTTATTCCTTACCGAGGATAGATGAAATGACAACGAAACTAGCTCATTATTATGCACACAGTGCAGTAGGTCAAGTGCCTCCGAAGCGTGAGAAAAGATAGTACACGACATATGAGACCTTTGAAAAACTTTACCAGTTTCGTTTAATTCCTTTCGAAGTAACAGTGTGGTCCGTTTTCAAAGACTGGTCGATGACATTATCGAATTGAGGGTCTACGTGACACGTCTTTTTTTACACAGTCAACGTCACTAGTGGAGGAAGGGATGCTGCCGAGCATGATATCAGTTTAGTCAATTTTCTGGAGGTGACCATCAGGTTCACATTAATTATCAACGAAGCGGAAGGTGTTATTATGTCATGTGAGACCAGATTGTTCGGATATGAAGTATTGAAGGAACCCATCAAGCCAGTTCCTAATCGCCTCAAGCTCTTAAGCGAGTTGATCCCCCCCTCCCCCCGAATGACTTTAATTCTCAACAGCGGGTTGTGTGCATGTTTATTTACTACTTCCGGAACCTATTTGAACGGTTGGGTTAGCTCAACACCAACGGGCGCATCTCCAGGCCGAGGATCCGGGAACGGCTTCCCACGTGAGAGCTAATCGTGAAATAATCACGGTTTTCTCGGTGAATAAACGACCGCGGACAATAAGCGGTAGTACTACTATTGTGTTATGGAATCATTGTTAGTATCCTAGTCTCTTACAAAGTGCCACATAAGCTCTTGGATGACACTACGACATGACGCGTATTGCCTCGTCACAAAGGAATTTCAAAAGTCCTAACGGAGATATATGAGCTCTCGGATAGCGTACCATCCGTCTGACTTGTTGTCCGTATGACGTGCCGAAATGTTCGGTCCCCGTCAAACGTGGGCAGCTCCTGAGGAATACATTCGAATCACCGGCTCAACGAATATGGAGAGTGTGCTGGATATCTTGGATAGTTGGACCTCATTTGGAGGGTGTATGAACCAATTTGGTCATAAGCGCCCAGTGGCAGGAGACAGGCGTCGCAACAGTCCTGTCGGTCTTGAACTCGCTGGTTGGACAAATCTGCTACACGAGATCCTTCTTCTTTGGTGAATCCTCGAACTGCTGTGCTGTTTCTGTCGCGACCTTGGACATTCTGGACGGATGGATTCCATCTGGGAGGCGTACGAACTTAGCTCCCACTGGTTCACAATGGATTGCAAACTCCGTGCTTCGCCCAGCTACTTTGTGGATTAAGTTTCCTTTGAACCAAGTGTTCCGGGTGGCGGCTCTCAAGTCAACCCCTTCTCCAATCAGGGCAACTACGAAATATTTTCCCCTCACAATTATGAACTTCTCAAACCATATTGAATAGAAATTCCTCCTGTTTTTGCAGTAACTGTTCGGCCAATGTCTTGACGGCTAGCTTTTTCCCATATCGCATTCTACTGCGCCGAATCAATATGCATCGTTTTCCACTCTTTTTTAAATGATTCCTTACTTGATGACCCCCAATCTCGTTTTTGCACAAATGCCAGAAGTTTCCTCTATCTGCTATTCGCGATAGAAGTAAGTCAAAATGATAACGTACTACACATCAAGGTGTCTGACAGATACAGCCTGTTGTGTTCCTATTCGAGTGTAGTCAGCATCAAGCTTGACAGGCAATAACAGCGGTAGAGAGAACTCGTGACTCAGCAGTACACACCATATTGTCCCGTTTACAAGCTGTATCGTCATTCTTACGTGCGTGGACGAATGAGTCGTTGGTGGTTGAGGCGCGACCAGTCAGAACGCAGCTTGTGTCTTGACCCGAGCGTGGGACACAGTGGCGGCCTCGACGCGTATACAACTCAACCCCTACTTGCACCCTTAATATTGTTTAAGCCTGTCACCTCCATCGTTCGAAAACTTATGCAGACAGATCAACAGCTCGTTCGTCATTGATGTCTCCCATCTTATTGAAACACTGCTTCGGGACCCTGGCATAGTATCACACTTTCAATTCCTGTCAGCCGTCCCACCATGCGCACGCCTGTGCGCTTGATTGGAAGCAGTGCGGCTCGAGCTATTGAACCGTGGACACACATCAACCACAGAGCCGTCAGCTATCGGTGGCGTGGCTGTTTCCAAGATTGCCAGTCAATCTGGAGTAACCGAGTGGATTCCGATCATGTAGTTGCACATGCCAAATTCATTCTGCGTTTTGGTGTGAGACCAATTCGCCATCTACCACATAATGATATATCTAAACTAGAAGCCACACAAGCGCTTTATGCTGATCAGTGTGCGCTTGCCTCTAGTCTAGGACCCTACTCACCAGACGACGTTGAAGCACACTGGGTACGTACATAGCATGCAATGCATAAGTGCGGTACTGTTTCGTGTGGTATCACTGCTCTTTCAGCTGCCAACCATTGAAGCTTGCTTCAATAAAGTGTTCCCGGCCGGGGTTCAAAAGACGATGAACACTTTTGGTGGATAATGCTGAATGAGAGGGCAAGGAATAAGAAGTTAATGGCACTCGTGTTGCGAATCCTTGTGCACACCGGTGTAGTTTCTTTTCGCCTTACATTCTTCTCCCCCTTCTTCTTACACAAAACCTTTTTTCATCTCATCTTGTGAGAAGTTTGTCACCTCATGTGATCTTTTCTTGTTGGTAATGCTGATTCTCAGTTGTGAAACAAATAAAGCTTGATATCTATGCCTTGAAAGTTTTCCGTTCACTCAAAACTACTATCTAGTGACTCTAGCTTGCTCGGTTACGAGGTCTGACTGTCGACCATAGCGTATAACGTATGTTCAGTTCAGTTTCACCAATTTTTCGAACTGCTCACAGACAACTGTGTGATCACACTGACGAGTTCCGTTAGATGTCATTTAGGACGGAAAGATCTGTTACATTGTCCATCATGATCTATCTTTTGCGATCGTTTTGCTGCATCCTATTATGCGCGTACTGTGATTGATATGTTACTTTTCATTTTAGTACTTCCGAACCATAAATGGAACGGATATGGGAAAACATATTGTGCATTGTGCTAGTGTTCATTATTAAGTAATTCCTTGGTTAAGCCATAACGAGTTAAAAGCCAAAAGAGTTATCGGATGTAAGGGTTCACGGTTCATCATCCTGCTGGTAGCCTGTCTACACACCGCAGGTGAAACACACAGACATGTGCCAGTTGTTGACTGCCTAATTTGAAGCTTGTACATTGTAAATCTTCTGATTTAAATCGCTTGATAAAGGCTCTCCGAGAGGGTCGAAACGTTGCGAAACCGACAACTCTTTTGGTTTTTAACTCGTTGTGGCTTAATCAAGGAATTATTTGATACTCCTCATTTTATTTTCTTCTCGTGCTCAACAGTACTCAGTTTGCTTAGGAGGAGATGGACCTTCCACGATTCGTTCTGTGTGCCGAAATCGACACTGAACAGGTCCTCGTACCGTTTGAACCAGGCATCAAACATCAAGCCAGCCTGGACATCGTAACGAAACTCGATGATGCCGCTTGCGACAGCGTCAACTGATTGCTTCGCACCGGCCGACGCCGGTGGGGCCAAGTTTGATGTAGATAACCGATCAATAAGCACCTCGATAAGCTTCAGCTTCTGCGCGAGAAGACGTTTTAGATCAACGGATTAGTCAATCATAATTGAAAATCATCATCTCTGTCGCCAATATCTTGTTACTCGGTCCGAAGACAACACGGTCACAAACTAAAGCATATTTAAGGGGTTTGTGACTAATCAGAGGTGGACCAGACAAAGATCCAGACAGTACAGTGATGTCTCACTTAAAGGATGAGCGTGAAGGTGGGGTGCCAAAAATTGGCACAAAAGCTGAGAACGCTCGTGAAGGGCGAAGTGGCACATGACCGTGCCGACTATGAAGGTCACTTCGAACAGAATGAGATAGGCCTTTCTAAAGACGAATGAAAACGGTATTTTCGGGAAATTGGGTTCTTCCCCGACACTCTCCCGGTTGTACTTTTTTCTACTTCAAGATGTCCCAATACTCATTTTGCACGTTTCAACATCACTTTTCTCCGGTTCACTATCAGGTTAACATACCCCACAGAGTTCCTCTGGTACTGTTTTATATCTCCAGTGTGGTTCGAACTGATCGGAGTGCATGAAACTCCCGGCATCTCACGAGGGCTTCATCAGACAAGCGCTCTGATTCCATCAGGTTGTTTTGGACGTTTCCTGTATACCATCCGTCCTATCTCGATTCTACTTCTTCTCTCACCCCATTACGTTCCGGTTACCGTCGTCCACTGATGCTTGTTACATCGACTCGACTGGCCACATTAGTTCCGGTCCTTGTGTCACATTGGAACTTCAGTGCGATATTTCTTTTCCCACCCGCCGCCTTATTGCACCGGTGCGATCTGCTTAGTTTCGATCATTAAGCTTGATTTAGATGTATGGGTCGCGGATGTGGAGATGTCAGGGACAGTTTAGTAGTATTGTATTGTAACAAGAAAGACAAGCGTACCGTAGGAACTGTAAGTAACAGCAAGTAGACAAGACTGAACGATAAGACAGTGGGCTGCATAATGCCAACACTCAGGCGTAATCAGTCTAAACGTCGACTGTCCAATCAGAAATGTCACATTGTGGATTACCAAACCGGAGGTGAGAGTATTCCAACTCTCGACGGAATACCTCAACGTGGCGGTGAAGCACGTCCGGAAGCCCACAACGATCGGATCGCGGACAACACGCGTGACCAGACGAGCCATAGCCCAACGAGATCAGACCAACGGACGAGGAATGGCAGACGGAAAGCCCCCCGATAGAAGGCGTCGGTCACACACAAACCGGGTAGAAGTGCACACGACGTGTGAGCGGAAACCGTGTGTTGTGGACCGGAATTCTGATTCATAAACGTGAACGCGCGAGCGGCACGGCAACCATCGAGTTGGACAATGAAGACTGTGCTTTAATGGACGCCTTTTCGCTACAACATGACCCAATCCAGTCGGCCGTAGAGAAGCACAGGATTACGGGTACACTGGCATGCCGTGAATGGTGAATCAAACGGGTGGGTCCGCTGCCCAGACGCGCACACTTGGTCCGCATGCACAAAGTCAGCAGGACACAACGCTAGCGGAAAACTCCTAGTCATCTTGCGTTGTCACCGGGACTTGGGAAGGTTACATCGATACACCATAAAGTGAAAGGTTATGGTCCGCGTCGTCACAAGTTACAAGTGTATTCAATCAGCATGTGTTGGTCTCACTTAGGAATGTCTGTAATTTGTCCTGTTTAATAGTAGGACTTGTTCTGGCCAACCATCATGGTTGTCAGTTTATTCTTTTTGTAGTGACGTTTTTCCATCCCATCCCTTTATTACGTTCCATAGCATCGATATCAAAATTTCATAACATCCGCCACTTCGCTGTGCATCTTCGATGCATCAACGCTTCGACAATCCAGTATCTTAATCTGTCTGATCCTTATAGGTAACGGCAAGATGCTATTTCAGTTTACTACTCGACATAATTTGCAACCACAGCCGACCGGTGGCTCAATCCGTCCACCGTAGCCATGTCTGCTCTTAAGTGACCTTCAAAACTTGTAGGATTGTTGACCAACTTCACACTCATTGATCATGCCGATGTCAAATGAACTTACCTCAACAGTAAACGTTATATGTCAAAAAGAAAAAACCTTTCCAAACACAACTCGGCGGTGCAGTCGAACCTCAACAATAGCGCCGTCTCCCAGTTAAGGTTTCCTGGCCCTATTTGAAGAGGCAAAGTCCCACGTGCCGGCTGTCCCACAAGTAAGTACCCGACATTCGGAATCCGATTCTAGACAACTTCGTGAATAAGGGGAGACCTAGCTGCAAAACAACTATTTTTACGTTCGGATATTTACCATCAAGGTGCCTACACCATGCTAACAAACAACGGGGCCGTAAGTAATAGTAAGGCGTCCTCAGCAAAACAGCTTCTATAAGACTTTCACTGTCCGCCTCGTTAAGTGCACTTACTTCACATACATTGCGGCCAAACAAAGACAATATTCACGTCACTGGGCCCGATTAGCTTCCATCTCACCTAATATCTTCAGCCACCAACTCTACAAGTCACGAGGTCCTCACCCCGCGGGGCGAATCTGATTTGTAGTGTCCAACTCGTTAGTGAACGACTTTATTTCTCTATGCCAGTTGGCTGCAACGTCGGCAAAGTGCTCCGGGAAAGAGATGACTAGCTGGCATCCTTGGTACATGACCTAACCATCTATCTCTGTGCATATCTTACGACCAAACAAAGGAACTATATCGACACTCAATAACAAACATCTGTTTTCTAACCTCCTCGCTGCCTAATCGTTGGTGCCACCTGATGTGAGCGATCGAACGCAAACATAGAGGGTTAAGTACAAGAAGGTTCGCGCATTCCATTCTGAGTGGCCGCAAGTTAGCAAGCCCTCTAATTGTCTTGCACACGCCACTCTTGTGCTACACGGTGATGCCTCTCGGACATCATATATGTCTTAGATTGACGAATATCGCCCTAGCCTTTGAGACACGAGCTCTTATTTCATATCCAATACCACCGGAGCTACTGCCTAAGTAAACAAACCCGTTGAAAACGTCCACAACTTCATTACCCAACATTAAATCATTATAATTAAGTCATTTTTGGAGAAGCGACTTGTAATTTGGGGCTGTGCATTCCGAAATACCTAGCAGAACGCGAAATAACGTCTAGCACTGTGTCTGCCGCTTGGTGAGTGTCAAGCAACACCTTGTCGTTAGCATAATCAAGATCAGTCAGTTTTCCACCAAGTAGGGCGTTCACGGTGGCATCTTGTGAGTGTCGGAGACAATCCTCCATTATGTCGCCCATCACGAAATTAAACGAAAATGGTGAAACAGCACAGCCTTGACATACGTCGCCCATGATGTTGAAACTGTCGAACAGTTCATCGTAAACCCTAACCTGAGATGAAGCATGAGAAGCACCTAATTGGTCTTCAAGATGCCTTGTCCAGCGGTTTATCCTGGATGTGCGCTGACTGTCTCGCCGGTAACTTCATTGACAAACGGACGTCCTGGGCTAGTGGTGCAGATAAGCCTGCTTTGTCTTCGGTTTTGGTTGACATGAATCATTCGCACAATATGAGGCAAAGAAGTTTCAGATAAGTAATTACGATCTAGAGTGTAATGTCGATGCGTACATACTGAGCGAAATTAACTGAGCGGAAGGCGTGTTTTTTGCATGAACCATGTGTTTTGCACGAACCAACTGACCTCTCTAGGAATGCAAGAGGTTTGAACGAAGATGTTTCTGCTACTGATTTATAATCGATATTTTCACTTCGCTGGGGGCACATTGAGTTTATAAGTTCTCCGGTGACCAGTTTGTTGTGAGCGTGTGTTTGAATGTGATCACGTTGGGTTACGTTGATCACAGTTCGAACGGTAGTCGTGAGCATCCTGTTCCGGATGAGCCATTATCCTGAGATCAGATCGCTGTGTAAAAAATACCACGGACAATATTTCGAGCATATGGTTTATAGGCCGCTTTTTTTTTACTTGACGATAATGCCGATTTGCCAATACAACGTGTCTAGTGGTAGTTGACAAATTTGTATACTTGGTAGATTTAATCAGCTCCGATTGAAATACAGAACCCGGGTAACTTTACTATCGAGTACCGTCTCCTTAAGATAACCCCGTATTTCATGCGTAGTTATATACTACAGCAGCATATTTTAGGGAAAAGTTAATAGTTTTCAGTCAATCTTCCAATAGTTTATAAACCTGCTTTTTATGAATGTAACATTTTTATCTATGGTAAAGTGAAAAAAATGTCATGATGACACACTCCGTTAGGGAAATACCATACTTCCACTTTGTCCATCTACACTCAGTGGTGCACCCTAGTTCCTAGCTCTGCGCCGCCTTTCAGTAGTCCAGATTCTTATCAACAGTCAGGTACTATCGGCCGTGGAACCCCCAACCAATGGCGACTGTGTTTACGACGGTGTGTGCTAGCACCGTTCGTTAGCCCTGTTCGGTTAGGTTTGTTCCAGACGAGCCTTTTCAGTTAGCATTCCTGTGAAATCGCCCAGGCTCCGATTTCTGTTGTCGGGTCCTTGCGTGTTGGCCATCTCTCCTCCAGGTTGTAGCCTCAACCTATGTAAATGCCGGAAACGTACGTGGACTGCCAAATATAAGGTGAGTACACTATATATCATATGCAGATAAAATGACAAGGTCCAATGTTATGCAATCCATTCCGTTGCAATTTTAATGTGTATTTGTGTACTCTCGTGGCCCCGATCATCATAAAAGTTATATCTGCCTGTGAATCCTTAGTCATTTGTTTCCAGTGCCTCGAAACCTCTTACCCGCTGCTCTTTTCCTACCAGTATTGAACCGGAGATAAATACTTGCGAGAATATTTACATGACTACCAAGCAGCGTTACAAACAGGGGAGTTCGGGCAACTTTTTCGGCATTCCGAGTGGTTACGTCATTCTCCCCCTCACTATCGAGGACGTTCTCCAGTTTGCGAGTTAAACAGCATATTTACTGATGTCATGTTCGTTTGAGAGTCGGTAGTTTTAATCCATCATCAGTCTTCTTCGCCGATGCCACTTTAGCAAAAAATGTCTAATCTTCATGTTCTATGTGACCAGGCATGTTGATATGTGGTTGAGTGAGCACTGCGGCGTTCTTTATCAGTTGAACACTTGTTGAAAATTGCTCAACCAATCTTATGCATGGTATGGTTGGATCAGTAAACTCATCACACGTTACGGCAGTATGCAAAGATCAGGGCATCAGGCCGTGAATAAAATATGCTCACCATCCAATGTCTATTCGGATGACATACCAAATGCTTCGACTTCTCATCAGAACCAACAATCCTCATTCAATGATGAACACTTATTCAGCTCAATTGCGGTTTTACACGCTATCTCTTGTGTACCGCTAATATGTGCATTCAGCTAGCTGGCCTGTTCACGGTGTGCGCGAATGGCATTAGCGTGACAAAAAAAAACTGTCCACCCCATGTTTTAGGGCGACCAGCGTCCCTGGTGAGCCGCCCGATCCGCTTATTGATGCTAAATTTGGCTGATCAAAATTTATGTACTCCACGTAATCTGCTTATTTGCGGCAAACAATTCGAAATCGCAAACAGTATCCGTCGCTGAGTTATCCGTTTTGGCCTACGGAATAATTGTCGTATGTGCATATGCCAGCTACAGCGACTTTTACTTAGGTACCGAGGTCCCACTGTAAAAAACCCGTCTTCGAAATTCTTTCCTGATGAATGCCTGTGTTTCACTTGTTATCCGCCTACTGGCTTGCCAGTTTTGCAGTACGCTTACTTATAACAACATTTATCCAGCTGGATGTTGGTCTACCTTAACACTGCACACTTATATTTCCCACACGGCAGCCTCACATAGACGTCACTTTTGGGTTCGATTGGCAACTAACTCACACCACAAATCCCGAATGCGGACCTACAAATCGGGGATCAGAAGCAGTTCGTCTTTGTTGTACTTGTGAAGCACGCGGCGCATGTGAGCGGCTCACGCGTAGTCGGCCAGTGCCAGCGATGTGGGCGTTCACGTCCTAATGCACTGGAGATGGCGCTCCGATTTTCGAGGCACGACTTCATTGAGATAACGAAATCCATAAACCTGTTGGCACGCAGCAAGCAAGCAACCTAAATATGATAGGTTTAAAGCACATTCAAGCATCAGGAACTGGAATAAAGAAAAAATACGCAATCGGTCGTCGCGCAAGTATGGATATATGTATATATACGTATAGATACGTGAAGGTGCTTTGACTTGCACTCACTGAGCACACTCGCTGTCGGTCACAGAACAGCATGTTGGTAAAAATCAAAAAGACCGAGAGAAGAATAACATGAGCAGTGATTGTTGCGGTTGTCATCACGTCTAATCCGATGTGCGCACCAGGAATACCGGTCCGGATGCTCAGGAATAGCGGAGGTATTAACTGTTCACAAGGGTCGACCGGGAGGTGCTATTAGTCACTTGTCACAGTTCATTTGGAGAAACTTTGTGTTCGGAGGCCGAAGAGGGAAGGGAGAACTAGGCAGTCAGACAAGTCGGGGAGAGGGTTGGCGTAACAGGTCGACAGAGGTCCAAACAATGCGCCTTATATTTGCTATCCTGTAAACGAATCAGTTGTTGACTAGAGTTCGAACGGTCCAGTGACCTCGAGTGTTGTTTTTTGAGTACATCGCGGCTAACGAGCAGAATGTCCTCCACAAGCACGCGAGACATGGCCGTGTATGTGTGTGACGGAGTGTGGCTCAGAGTGAACATTAACAGGTGAGTAGAGGTCGAAATGGAACCCATAGACAAAAAAACAAGTACTGATAGAAAGAACCGTGGTGTGAGAGGGGGCGGGAGAGAGCGAGAGAGTAGTTTGTTAGAAAAGGTCGGGCGAACAAGTTAACAACTACAAAAAGATCGTAGACCAGTTGACAGAAGGAAGGATGAAAACACTGTACACTTTCTGTTGACAATGTACCATCTCACTCGAGAGGTCAGTAGTCGAACAGTACGAAATATTTCAAATGAATACTAACCATGACAGGAGCAACATTCAAAAGGAGAGCAGGATGAGAGTTTGCAGTATGGTGAATTAACAGAGTTCCTAGGTGAGTGTCTGTACAATGTGTGGATGTTTTTGCCTGTCCATTAAAGCATAACACTCTTCCTATGGAAGGTAGTAAAACATCACAAAATGAGGCAAATTTGGTCTTGTGTAGTTTTGCCTTTTGCGAACATGAGAGCAAATGAAAAATGAGGGTCGAATGAGTCATTCATTCTGATTCGGGTGAATGAAGCGGGCAAATAAACAAACAAACTAAAGTTTTTCGACAATTCCGTTAAGAAGAAAACGATGTTGTTGGGAGACTTTCAAAAAGCCGAACGACCAGATAAAGCTGACATAGAGTAGGTGGAGGTGTATGCAATGCCGGAAGATACACACAAGCAAACAAATGAAACGAAAGACGGACTGCGTGCAATGGAAAACGGGCACGCCAGAAGCCCACTGGTTGACAGCCACGCGGATGCACCTAGACACAGACTTACATGGCTATTGCACACAAGGCCAAAAAGCAACCAATCAGGTGAGAGTTTTGCAAACAAGGCCGTGTATCCATTCCATGATATGATTAAAATAACCTAGATTAAGATGACTGCGTCGGGCAGTTCGATAGAAAGGGCAAACGGGATTGGACCAGAAACAAATCGAAGCTGAGTAAAAAGAAATGGTGCGAACAGGGCTAAGAGATCGAATAAATCCTAAACAGGACTGCACGTGTTCGATGGTCAATGTGCGATCGGGCAAAACAAAGAATGTAGATTAAGAACGACGATAACAACAGTACTTTTTAATTCGCTGCCCAAAACGAGCACAAAGAGGTAAAACCACGGCCATAAAAAACTTGTTCCCATATATCCTTCCAACGACGATTGCGAAAGCTCATAGGCATTAGAATTAAAGCCTAGAAATTAAGCCATTCCATAGAGAGATAAACAAAACAAAGTAAGAACTAATAGAACAAAAAAATTAGCTTAACACAGAAACAGACCGAGAGGGAAAACACACGCGCAAGTAGAAAAAACTATAGAAAATACAAGGTAACACAGACAACGAGAACATGGGGGAGAAGAACGGTGGTGAGTATGGTGAGGCGGCGTTATTGATGATGACGGGGTAGTTGAAGCCAAAGCCGAAATCGTTGACGATTGGTAGTGCACATTTTGAAACCGCCACAGTGCATGGATTCATCCGCATGTGGAAGACAGCAAGGTGACCGCAGAGATTATTCACAGGTACGAGGACGGACTCCTTACTATGTGACAGTAATACGCTTTGTGTGCATAAAAAGGCCAACCGATATAAGAAGAAAAACTTGTCCGGCGATCATCATTGGGTTCGAACCATGCTTAATGCCATCGATGACTAGCTGGGACTTCCTTGGCTTGAGCGACAGAAGAGCTGTGCGAAGACAGATAAGACGAAGAACATTCGTGAGTTCAGCAAGCGATACTAGTCTTAGACTCATTCTTAGAGTTTTATGTGACACTTTTAGTGAATACTAATGCAAACAAGAAATACCTAAGTTATCTGAATCCGTAAACGTTGGCTTTGAGAAACATTCGCTCGATAGGACGTTAATATACACGAGTAAAAAAATGTGGATAGCATAGCAAATTGACAAAATGAATTATACCGATCAGCAAAAATAATCGCTGTTTACTGTACAAGGAACCAAACTATATCCATCAAAAATGAACAGAGTTCACGAAGAAACTGAAGGTACAGTAGACTGAGGCATATACGGACGTATGTACGGAATACTTATCACGCAGTTCGATCGTCATGGTAACTTCAGTATGTGAGGATCGCCTGACTAAGTATTCGTTTTCCTAAATGTACGTGGTTTCGCAACACTACGGAGAGGTAACCACACTCTGTATCATTTACATGGTTGGAATCGAGTTATGCAAATAAGCAACTCAGTCCTCAGTATCTATGTCTCAACCATTAGGTAGGAATAAGCGATATTAGTCCCGGCAAGCTGCTGGGATGTGGAAATTGGAGGGATCCAAACAGCGAACCTTAAATGCATCGAGAGTAAACAGAAAGAACTTAGAAGCACATATCGAGCGGACCACACACGAATTCTTGGGAGTGGGAACTCAGAATGACTAGTAAAGGAGATCGACTGCATGTGGCTGCAGAACAACATTGTACGGGCTGTATCGATTATCAGCTTTTTGCTAACAAAATGTAGAAACGTTTGAACAACAGGGGCATACGATTCAAGCTCCCAAGACGTATTTCACTTTTAACTTGAATTCACAAGAAGGTAATGCTGACTCGATCATGAAGCACTTCGTGTTGAGCCATCTAGTCAAGTTGTCTTCATTGACTGAGGTTTACTCTGTGGTAGGCAGGCTCAGAACTTATACCATCATCCGGCTTGAGGCTTGCCAGCCTTGATGTTGAAAACGTCTGGAGAGCCCCGACTTTTTTTATTCTAGTAGCTCCACGGAACAAATTCGGCTTTGTTACGATCGATGGTCGTAATACAGAGACACCAAGTAATCTGACTACTGCTGAACACCTCGTTCGCTTTTTCACCGAAATTTAATCTTTGCTCACTTGATAAAAGTGTGATAGTTGACTCCATTCCGGTTCAGAACGACCCGAGCGAGCCGATCGTCCCGTCTGTGATAGTCTTGGATACTGTCCCAAAGAACTCCTGAAAGTGAAAAATGGTTTGAAAACTGTAAGACTAACAAACCTTATGAAAATGTTGTGCAGTAGCAGTGCACGTGTGCTACACAAAATTATCTGATCAGCATACTGAAATAACTACAAACTAGTAATGTCTGATTCGCCATTGCAATAGGGTTCGCATGCTAAAGTCATCTCAAAATTCAAAAAAAAAGTTTCACAAACATAAAAAGGTAACAGCTTCCGGCCACCGGGACTTTACTCATTTACCTCCAATTGCTCCGGGATTCACTAATCAGTCATCCCACGGGCGTGTCCTAGCCAAAGAGGCAAACTCACAATAAGCGTGGGTTAAACCCCGTTCGTGGCCAACCGGGGAAATACTTTAATGTACGGGACCGTGTCCTCTCACCGAATCCCCAAAAGGTGCCTCAAATATTGCAAATGGGGGCGGCCCAGATATAACAAATTCCACTAACACAATATCCGAGTTTCACTGTTGTACAACAGAGCGGTTCGTTTACATATTTTGGCTACAGTTCCTCCAGACAAGTTATCCAACACGTCAGAGGGCAGCTCTAGCCTTCTCTATACGAGCTTGTAACCCGTGTTTCATCGACAGATAGCTATCCAAATAGTAGAAATTACCGCAGCTATCCACAATAGAATCCCAAGCAGAGGCGTGACATCTTCACTCGGAAAAGAATGAAAGAGGGGAAACATCTTACATGTGTTTATACCCAAACCGAACCTGGCTGCTGCGGTCAGTCACTGAAGTTCCCCTTTACCGCATGCAAATACCACACTGTCATATGTGAACCGTAGCATCCGAACATGCGTGTTACGCAATCGGGTCGGAGAACCAAAAGGTCGAATATCTAGTAGACAATTATTCCAGTTCAACAGCGTTCTGCGAATTCCGAAAGCGGCCGTCAGTATGACACACACAGCGTGAGAAGCAAGACACAACGCTGTTTCACACCAGTGGCAACTTGGAAACCATCAGGGGTCGGTCCGCGTGACTACACCTTCACCTTCGTACCCGTATCCAATTATTGATCAGGTTCATCATGCCTTTTCTGCGCCACTTGATACTGATCGATTCACATACCGGTCAGTTTGTCTGAGGTGAACGATGAGCATGTTTGGTACGTTTGGTAGTGCGTTCAAGACATCTAAAATAACGACCCAGTTTCACACGTTCTGTGAGTCTTGATGGAGTCCAAAGGAGAATTAGTACTTTCGACTGACAACGTTGTCGGACCAGACAGAAAAGTTTATTCAATGTCGCTCGTATTACGAGATTCTTTTCGCAAGTAATTTTTCACCCGCGAATCGTTCTAAGTTTCGCTTTTCTCACTCTTAAGCTCTTTCCCACGATTCAGTTGTGGTTACACTCAGGTCAGTTAGTTGTAGCTGGACAATGCGCTCTTTTCGAGGGGATATTCTTCTTACGGGATACAAAAATCGGTAGCTCCGGGAACAGAGGATGCTGTAATGGGAGACCGCTCTTATGTGTACACCGGAAGCAGTAGCTGTAGAGGCTACAGGAGTGACCGCTAAAGGCTTTATGGTTTCAATAGAGATCATACCGTTTCTTGTTGAAGTGGTCGCCGTAGCGTGATGGTCGTAATGAGAGAAAGAAGTCGTGGAGAGGAACACTGTATGCACAACCGTTAAACACGTAACTAGAGGTTCATGTAACTCGTAAATCCAGAAAGGTGGTTCATAAAGTAGCTCGCGTGTCGTCACGAGTAGATTAAACGCGGTCAACGGTCACATGTGCTGTATGACAGGCAGTTTCGTTGAGCAGTACACTACTCACAAGTAGTATATTGCCCACAGGCGACATTGAGGAACAAAAGAGCAAGCTGCGAACGCCAGAAAGAAGACGGACAAGAAGTGACTGTCGGAATGGTGTGTACGCAGAAGTTCCACCAAGGTGAATGACAATGATGTATGTGAATGCATGATCTGATGTGTAAATGAGTGTACGCGTTTGTGGTTTGATTTTTGACATGACCTATACAGGAGTTTGCGCAATAAACGAATTCTCAGACCAAACGTCTTTTGTGGTCACAACACGTGCAAGCGTAGGTCCACTGTGAAGCAACGGCATGAATCAATGTACGCATCGATCATCTTGAGTAGGCAGTCATGATTGGCCAAGCAAGTCAGTATGAAATGTCACACAAACACCAAGACGCGGCAGATCGAGCAGTTCGTCAACGTATAAGAGACAGCGCGCAAACCCATGCACGCTCACACACACTGGCCCAGATTGTCAGGGCGCATAGTGGACCCGAGGCCATAACAGAGGTGAGTGGGCATTCTCGATTTCTTTCAATCCGTACCGTTCCTTTACATTATTGGCAAAACAGACAGATCAATTAGCAGTGTTCGGCCCGCACGCTTGATGCAAACTGTATTGTCGTCGATCAGATCTGCTCCACTTTCATGGATGTGTACTGGCCATACAGCGAGTAAAACAATTTTCTGTTGCCATATACGTCTCGCCAACTACCATTCACCTGATCCTTACTGAATACTGGTCATTAATTCGGTTAACACTTTTTATTCATCTCTACATTCGACTTTTATTCGTTCATCTGCGGCTCAACACAGTTTCATCGGACCATAGACAGTGACCGACAAACAGCACAGTCGATGTGACTGAATGGGCTGGTGCATGTCGGTTCCACATTAGGAATTTCGGTAGATAACATGATCCGAAAGAAGGGTTGGTTTGGACCATGTATCTACTCGATAAACCAAAAGAAGTCAGTTGGTATTTCTTGACCATGTATTCGATAGCTGGGGCTGAAACAATATGCAACAAGAACATTCACTCCGAACACGTAACCACTGGCGCTTTCAAAGTCGGATGGTGGATAACAAAGTGTCAAATGTAGCGGCGAGCGAGAAATGGTGACTGAACGTATGACCCCTAGTCAGCAAAGATCACACGAACGATATTCACTGAGAAGGTCAAAGCAACAGCAATTTTTTCCACTCACCCTTGAGAAGTGGTTACTTAAGTGCCGTGCGTTAGGACTGATGAAATGTAACACAGTTTATATAAAATGTATTTGTCGGACCTTTACAAGCTGCGTGTTGCACTGACCACCGGCTAATTTTTTATTCAGGAGTGTCGGTGTATCCTTGAGGCGGTAGGAAAATGTAGAACAGCAGACTGTGTGCGGTAACGGTATGCACATATAAATTTTTTTGCGGCGATAAACGTACTTTTGGCGTCTGAAAGACGACGAAAGCCAGAGTCCAAATCCAACGGAAGCAGTACGGAACAGATCGGGTCCAGATCATGGCAATAGCGCCGTCGGGCAACGCTGGACGAACCTGACGATGTACTACACGCGCTAGACATCGCATTGGCCGCAGTTTTAGTCTCATATCGATTAGCCAATTTGCCCGGTGTGCTCGGTGTGGAATCCGAGGAAGGAGTGGAAGAAGCACACGAAGACCCGGAAGGGGATGGCGCACAACAAAAACCACTCGTTGGATCAGCTTCGTGACCGGACGATATGGAAGGGCTAACGTCATGACAACAGGAACACATACATGAATGATAACGTAAACGGGCCTCTTCCAGAAACGGATGGTTGAGTGCGTCTGCGGCCGAAATACGTTGACGCTGTAAGGGAGAATATTGTGGAACAGACATGAAAGGTTCGCTTGTATATACTGCTCATAAAAATCAGTCGGCTCTAATGGTATCGAAGCGGTATGCAAGCAGTCCTCACAAACTGTTATCGAAAGTCGAGTGAACCCGAACCTAGAACATCTGTTAACGAGCATCTGACGGTTGTTAACCTATGTCTAGATTTGGTCAGAACGATACAAACATATATGCTATCAGGTTGAGCCTAAGGGTTTACCGCTAAGTGCTTCAACCTATCCAGTTGTGTGTCGTAATCAGTGGTATACGTGTTGTGATGACTAGTCACGCTTCAATTGCTATCATGTCCTAGTCACCTTTGTAATGAGCATAGGTTTCTCTCTGTATTTGGCTAACGCAATCTCACAAAAAGTACTCAATGAGTCACAAAGTATTCAGCTTTTTGAAGCACGGAGCCGTAGGAAATGGTGGTAACTTGTGGTCCTGACGGAATCTGTACGATTTGTTAATCTAAAACCTTCCACTTACCTCGATGCAGAGAGAAAAGTCTTTTATGCGATTCACTACCTGTTTAGTCCAACGTAAATATGCATGGTTTAAATGGACTCTAACAGTCATTTCACTGCATATAAGCTGAACAAGTCACGAAACGTTCCGCTGATCAGATCAGGTGTGACCATTAAGTAAAAACTGCCGGTTCGCTGCTGCACATTTGTTATCGGAAGGAGGGCGCAACAACCAGGGTAAGTTTCGCCGTTCGGCTGAGCGCATGCCGACATTATGGCACTGCCCAGAATATCTTACCGTGTGTGTATGTGTAACGAGAACACGACGTCGCAACGCACCCGGCATTAACGGCTGGATGGGCTGTGTAGCTGCAGCCATTGGATCGATGCAACATAAGCTGACCAATCAGAATGAGGCAGTCGGCATTGGGCGGTCTGAGCGATCGTTGTTTGTCAGCCGGCTAGATTAAACAAGTGAAGTCCCAGCTGTATGACAGGGTGAACCGCTGTACACCAGATTGTCGTGGCTATGCGGTCAACACACCATCAGATACACTGGCTACGTCCGTATAAACTAGGGACCAGGGGTGCAGAGCTACGATGGCAAAACAAGGTTTGCAAAATCAGACCAAAACACAAAGCCTCAATCAGGACAATTCGCCCACCGAGCAACAAATCTTGGAAGCTCAGAACTTCGCCGTTTATCAATGAAAGGATACATCTTACTAATCAACTAAAGTGTCTCAAATAACTATTGATGGAACATGAAATCATGATGTAGGACCCAAGTAATTATACGTACAGCGAAGACTGGTGTTTTGTGCATTCCCTCATGCCTCCTAGGGGAATGCGCCGTTTGTTGAGTAGACTACGCCGCCCTATCACATGCACGTTCTCATACACAACCGGAAATTGAAATGGTCCATATGCGACAGTCTTAGTCTCACTAAAATAAAGCCGGGCACTTGTTAGCTTGTCAAATCAGAGTTGATCAGTCAGAGCCATCATTCCCAAACATACACTCAGTGCTTTTTATATATTGACGATGAGGAATTTTGTCTAACGAGCGTAAACCAAAAATATGCACCGAGCTAAAACCGTGGTTTCCATTGTACGCATCTAAACTGGAATAGATGGCGCATGACAATAAAATTTGATGTCCAGGCCAAACGCATGAAAGAAGATGCGTAGAAAATTATTCAATGTCAAGAGACCGTCGTAGAATAGCAAACGGCAAAAAAATGACAAATTAGCTTGGCCAAGTTTCAGAGGAACGATCGGAAGCAAGTCCAGTTAGTGTTGTATCAGATTATTAAGTTTAAGGGATATTACGAATCAATAAGGTTGTAGTGCATGTAGTTTGAGCAACTGACCCTCTAATAAACTACACAACTTACCCCCCCCCCCGGATTTAATTTTGTCTCTTTTTAATATTAAAAGCTCGGTGAAGTTTACGTTGAGCCCATTGTACAGCCTATTTCTTACCTCATGTACAGACCCAAGAAGTAAGATATTAAGGTATACTACCAACTTGCTCATAACGCAAGGTGTCCAGTCGGATGAGTAGGCAACGTCTCATAGGTTAGATATGTCCATTGTGCCGTGTGGTAAGATGAAATTTAATGTGTCCATCACCACCGTTTAAAATTAGCTCATACACAGCCGGACAACTTGTTTGTCCAACCGATGTTTCCTGCTAAGTTGCGTGGGATCGAGGGGATGTGTGTTAAATCTGATCGAAATTTTAACACCATAACTGATGAAACTCGAAAAACGTAAAGAGGGTTTCGAAGAAGTTTGCATTTTTATGCATCTCCATGGTGACCGCCATCAAAGGCAGGTGCTAAGTATACCACGTTGAGCAAGCTATGAAAGAAGCGGGACAATGAAAAATCCAATAGGGTCTGAGACTGTAACGCTGGGAACCAGAGTTGTATGACGTGAAACACTTGACCGATCTCTCAAAAATTAGTTGTAAGCTTCACACTTACTTGCGGCTGTCAAGTTAATTCATAAGGCGGAACTCCAACAAGAATAAATTGCTTCAAACTCAACGAAGTGAACTGATAAACTGCATCTTAATCCAATGTTACAGCCGGCCGATACAAATGCGTCCTGACAATACTGGCATGCTGTTATATATGTTGAGTTTCGACGACAGCATCTAACCACATCAAGATTAAAATCACAGATTGATAGATCTTTGCCGCAGCAGGTTTTTATCTGTAGTGGTCTCTTACGCCTCGTATGATCTCCTGAACATCGCGAACACATCGTAGGACTCAGGAAAGCGTGAGTGTAAAATGTGCTGATTCCATTTAGGTTAACAACTTTGGTTGACGACACAACAGGCCTAAATATACATGCCGGGCTGGCGACATTCCTCTCCGGACAAGCCTGCCACAATAACCTGGGCATTCTATTATCGCAACCTCTAGCACCTAGGATTTCGCTTACCTACTGTCTATACACTAGTTGCTCCGGAATCCACTCGTCAGTTATCGGAAGGATGTGTCCCAACCAACGAAGCTGACTCACCACAAACATGGGCTAAACCTCGTCCGTGGCCGCTGGGCTAAGTACTTCAATGTAAGAAACCATGTGCTTCCACCGAATACCCAAACTGCGCCTCAGGGATTACAGGCAGAAGTGGCACAGATGCCGTACTCTCCACTGATAAAGTGTTCAGGTTTTGCCATTCTACAACAGTGTGGTCAGCCCTGTTGCGCGGTAAACAAGCAGGCTCGTTCTTGTCTTCAGGCTAGGGTTCTTCCAGGTTCGTCTTTCAATGCGTTCTAAAGCAGCGGTAACCTTGGCCACACTACCTTGCAACTCGCAGTCCACGGACAGTTCTGTCGACAGACTGCTACCAGCAAACACACGCACACGCCGACTGAGAAGAAAGTCTAGCACTAGGACGTTTGTAGGCGAGGAGACAGGAAACTCCGCGAAACACTCATTTAAACTAGCTTTTGTCACGCTCGAATCAGAACAAAATCTTTTTTTGTACATCACGTAGTCATCGATCGACCTACCTGATGAATGGCATACGACTATAAATTCCGGTCTTTCAAATTGTCACTAGGTCGTTGTAACATCCATGCGTTAATTTATGGAATGTTTGGGGGTAAAACCAGGTCAATTATGCATAAGGATTGATATGCTGTAGAGGTAAACAGACGAACACATAGGTGCAAGTAAACGAATATACACCTATCCGTCTAATTTCTATAGAATGAAAATAAAAAGTCAGCAGTTCAGCGAGCGACCTTAGAGCCTCCGCAACAAAAACACTTAGAACCTACTCATAAAGCTATGTATGGTAAGAGAATATTAGTTACCGGGTTGAATTTCAGCATACTGCCCAACAGATGAACAGTCATATCATTCACGTCAGGTGTGAGGGCGTATAACATGGATGTGTTCGCGTGTCGTGGTCTGGACGAGAGCACGAAACAGCATGCATCCGGGTGACAATTATCCAGATCGTCCGGACTAGGGCTGCCAGTTAGATTGAGGATCAGCTCCAACTGTTCCAGTGGACTCCTTGCCTATTTGATTCCGGAGTGAAGGACGAACAGAAAATAGGTACAGAAAGAAACGGACGGGTGATCATGAAGACGTTAAAAGTTATTAAAAAGATAATTTGATTTGAACCCCCGAACAGATTGGCTAACCTCTCTCTTCATTGTCCGGGATATAGATACGTATGAATCGACAGAAGTGAGGTGATTTTGAGGTTAACCTTCGGCTTAGTATCAACTGGCGAGCGTTTTCCATACAAAACCCTACAGTTTATTTCACGTCAAGTCAAGACCATCGTTTCAACAAGCATTACATGTGCGATGACTGTTTACGAGTTCATTCATCAAGGTTAGCGCTGATTTTCGCTTTCGAATGATGAACCGGATAGATTAAGTATATATTAGTTTTAAAGTGAGCAACATCAAAAATGACACGGTTTCACCATTTCTCTCGTCGGTTGCTTCTGAGTGATGAGTTCAAATAAGAAACTAGTTTGGGGAGGTGCACATATTTTGAATGAAACATTAACTATATGCATACGGGACCAATAGGAAAGGGCTCAGCTTCAAATACTTCGGACTATGACAATGCCATAACTGGTTCACATTCGGAACATAACGGAAGTTACTGGCAAACAGTAGGAGGTTTGGCGAATATGGCCTGAGCATCACTCACGATTAGTCGCAGTTTTCGTATTCAGTTAGATGCGTTCGAAAAGGTTTTCGGAAAAGACCTAAAGATTCAATTCGAATGCGGAAATTGCGGTCAACTGTGAGTACCGCTCAACATACACAACGGAGATTAAAAGCGGTGTAGTGAAAGCACTGGGATCCCGTTTATCGTAAGCAAATCACTCGACACAGTTAGCACCCGGTAACACTCATTTCCATCCGTTTCTGCGATCACCTCGTCCGTTGTTCACGC
Organism: Paragonimus heterotremus; assembly: GCA_013368495.1. Lineage (NCBI taxonomy): Eukaryota > Metazoa > Platyhelminthes > Trematoda > Plagiorchiida > Troglotrematidae > Paragonimus > Paragonimus heterotremus. Next base: position 97,024 of record LUCH01000474.1, read on the forward strand.
TTTACTCCAGATTAACCGATTGAAAAGCCAGCTCGACAGTCCGTTCCAAGAACAGCTTAGAGAAATGTCAGCAAGGCTAGCGCTCCACGTTGATTAACCTGCCTAGGTTGCTCAGTTTCTTTGGTCATTGGGTCAGACAACATCGAGTTATTCATACAAATATCGCAATGCATAGCAGAATCATAAACCCAGATCGCTTTCACTCATGACCAATTTCGTTCACTCGCCGTCAAAATGCTAGCATAAAAGCCGATAAAAGCAATCTCACATAGTGTAGGTGTACATATGGGGCAGTTTCTTTGTGGTTACTGACAACCTTCTGTTGGACGCAACTGTTGAGTGTTCACTTTCAACGAAACGCTCCCAATCACTAAAGCTCTGTCAGGCTCTCTGCAAACGTCTTAAACACACCTTTAATCGTTTGGCAATCCGATACCATTGAGAATCATCATCCTGAATTTTGACAGCCTACTGAACTGGGTTGAACCTCAACGTCGCAACTGCTCAGGCATCGACGTGCGTTGATAAAGGACATTTGCATGCCAGTGACCCATTTTCGGTTGCGAAATATGTAAAAACTCTCTACTGATTATCAGTGTTCAAAAGATTGTTTAACAAGTCCAGTGATTGCTGTAAGTTCGACTTGCAGAGAACTCCTGATCGTAGGATCCTCGATTTGGGTTAACAGGACAGTTACTTTGCCTATTGTCGAGGCGATCAGACAATCTGAGCAGTACGCACGGACGAATGTGATTCAGTGTATGCATGTGATAATTCAGCCATGCCTAATGTGAATCTAACAGTGCAATAGTCAACATGGTTGCCTCATAAGAGCGTGACCACAGTTCAACTCTCGACTGTTTCAGAGTCATGCAACCACTGACCAGCTCTAACAGGTGCGAAACTCGAGTCTAGTGCTCCTTTTTGAATAAGAGCTGCCTAGAAAGTCCATGGGAACGCGACAAGTGGAACCAACTGTGTATGGTGTTAAATTTACATTATTCTAGCTTGCAACCCTGTTGTGGGATTGGACGGTGCAGGCACCTTGACGTTCAGCGGTTGAGTTCCTTCCCTCTCTTTCATCACTAAATCAGGATGTGTTCTTCTCCTCATGTTTGTGTAACGGTTAAGCATCAGCATCAACCACTGTTGCACTGCAGCTGATTACAGAGGTGATAGTGCTGTTTGGGTTACCCGATATTCATGCACTGGAGGAACAAGTCGGAGACGCCATTAATATGAAGCCCACTGGAATGCCTAAAGTAGTTCGGAGGACAGCCACACTACAACGCCGGTAAATTTTAAGCAACACGAGAGATCGTACTAACCATCATTGAGTGAAAGTTGTTCAACGGATGAAAACTGATCGACGAAGCTCGATAGCAATCAGTATCCAACATGGTATGTGCCAATAAGCAATGTTTAAAACAATTCATCTTGTTCATCGCCGCGTATAACTGACCTTAGAGTACCTAGTATATTTAAAGTTTGGCTCAACATACGACTACACTGTTGTAGATCAAAAAGACTTGGCCCTACAATTAAAAATGAACACTGAAAATACATCCGTGAAAACAAAGTCTCCTAATCGAAATGGTTGTCCACAAGGAATGAGGTGATCAATGTCAGCGCCGACTTCTACTCATGTTCCAATGAGTGCTACCTGGATGACACTGTAGCTCATCGCCAAACTTGCATACTGCCAAACATTACACAGTCGGTCCTGTTTGGGATCGTTTGGCAAGCGGAAAACTTAGATCCGAGGCCGTCATGAATGTGATGGCCTTCAATGTTGTTGCTTATTAGTTTGAGTGAACTCGGATCAGCTTAATGACAATTTTTGCGGCCATAGTCAATTAAAACATCGTTTCAATCTAACAAGGTATTTGATTACCGTTTAATCGTGCACTTGTAGCAAGATTTGTCCAATAAACCATTATCTTTATTGTCCAACACAACAGGTTCGCACGCCAGACGGAGGTCCGCGTTTATGAGCCAGAATTCCAGTCCACAATTTCACACTCATCGTGCACACTTCTGCCTGGTTTGTGTGCGTGGCTGACGTTTTATGTCGTGAGTTATATGCTTGTCAGTTGTCATCCGTTGGTCCGATTTCGTTGGGCGACGGCTCGTCCGGTCGCTCGTGTTGTCCGTAATCCACTCGCTGTGGAGTTTTGGATATATCTTATCACCACGTTGAGATATTCCACCAGTTGTCGGTCACCCATCACACTCTTATCATTGGCTCCTTTTGTGTTCACATGTTTCAGCCACAAACTCCAAAGGCTCAACAGGTTAATAATCAACGTGCAAATAGTAGCCAATTTTGTTTATCATGAATTGAACGTCACGCACAACTGATTGCAGTTTTCGCATTCTCATAGACTCTCTGACATCTCCAACCCGAACAGGAGCACTGGACTCAAGTTTCACACTTGTTAGAACTCGTCAATGGTTGCATGACTCTGAAACAGTCGAGAGTTGAACTGTGGTCACGCTCTTATGAGGCAACCGTGTTGACTATTGCACTGTTAGATTCACATTAGGCATGGCTGAATTATCACATGCATACACTGAATCACATTCGTCCGTGCGTACTGCTCAGATTGTCTGATCGCCTCGACAATAGGCAAAGTAACTGTCCTGTTAACCCAAATCGAGGATCCTACGATCAGGAGTTCTCTGCAAGTCGAACTTACAGCAATCACTGGACTTGTTAAACAATCTTTTGAACACCGATAATCAGTAGGGGATTTTGACCAATAAGATGCAATTCTCAGAACAGCTCACATATGGTATTCACTGTTCTCCTTAACCGATTGTCATTGGTTCACAAACGGTTCAGCCAAACAACGATCATATTCACCCCACCGAACCTAATTAGTTATTATCTCCATTGGACGTGTTCAGCTATCGACGCTGTGTTATGACAGCACTAGCCCGGCAGGCGAATCCTATCTACGATGACTAACCTACCGGCAACAGACATAATTTCTCTAGTCTATGTTATCATTTGTCTGCCCTTCAGCTTACGCCAATCGGTTGCGGCTTCGGCAAAGAGCGTCTGGTTTAGCAGGCGGCGAATTGACTTCCTTAAGGCATGGTAGTGAAGTTTTGAACATCGACAGAATCAACTCGCTTGACCCTTGATGTTAAATATTTGCTTTCTGGCCTCATTGTTGCTACTCACTAGTACCATCCAATCAGTGAAGTTGGACGGAGACATCGACAATCGACTGTTTCCAAACGGTTTATATCCCTTACTCTGAGTGCCAAGTTTAGCACTGGTTGGGTATTACTATATTAACATCTACCTTCATGCTTCAAGAAGATAGTCGTCTGTCACCATATTAACGAAGACTGTCCTGCCCTCAAAGAAATGAGTCGCCATTTCACTTCTATTACCCCGCCGCCGTTACTGGTACTGTTTCCCCGATACACAGACCCAGCCAACCACTTCGGTGAAGCTTTATCATCTAACGTTATATTTACGTAAACACAGCAGTTCTACAGAAGCACCTTGTAATCAAAATGCGCATCCCAGGTAACTTGACAGAGCGCAAAAGATTGGCTGACGTTAAATACGTTCGTTGGAAATCCTCAAACCACCACACTTTATCATCGGCATAATCAAGATCCGTCGACCCTATCATCAGGCAGAATGTTGACGTTTTGTAAATGCCATAACTTGTCCTCCAATATTTCGTGAATAAGAAAAATGAACAAAAGTAGCAAAAGTACATTGCTCTCGGTGTCCAGTAGGTTGTACAGATCTCCGCGTAGACTAGTCTAGTTGACCTATGATAACTGAGCAACGGAAGTGTGCACACATACTTCATCGGTTTGAACATTCAAAGCCTGTTCGAGCACGTCGTTGAAAATGAGAAAAATAGCGATGATTAGCCAGCGGGGTGACGTTGTCATAGAATCTGATCAGAGGTGGAAATTCTACCTACACACCTCGGCCCTTATGAAAACCCCCAATCTTCCCCATTGCTCGCCTCAAGCTGCAGCACGTCTACAAAATATGGTAGTCGCTGAAACTTTAGTCAACTGTGGTCAAGTCAGTTTTCCGGAGTTTCATGAAATTCACAAAAACTCAACAATTCTCTTAAGCGTATAAGTGAATATCTTTCATGAAAAAGCTTTTAGTTCTGGGGGCATTGGAATTTCTCCATTACGTTCTTAGACTATAAAATTGGCTTATGGTTGAGTCAGCAAGGTGTTTCTGAGGATTTTTTAGGATGCGACTGTTCCTGCTGGTTATTGCGATAAACCGATGACCGAGAATATACCATGGCAACAAAGCTCATCATGTGGCCCAACTGGAGATAATAGGAGATAGTTTATAAGGGCAGGCGGTACGAATCACTGAAAACCCGTCTATTTCGGTATATCATGTAATACCACTGGTATTCGGCTGCATCAATCCCGACATGTGTGGGCGTACCATCGAAGATTTCGAAAGATTACTGATTAGTACTCGGGGATTTGGTTAATTTCAGGTTGAACATCACTCACATTTGATCGCAGCCTTCACATGCAGATAGACTTCCTAGCCGGCCTCTCTCATCAGAACGGTCAATGGCGCAGTCGTCAGCACGGTTGCCTCATGAAAGCGTGGCCCGGCTGTGACAAGAATATGCGCTACTGACGAACCCTAATGAGAGCAAAACTCGAGTCTAGTGCTTCTTTTCGAAAGGGGCCCATTAAAAAGTCTACCTGAATGTGATCAAATGTGAGTGATGTTCAGATTTCCAGAGTCGATGATTGGCGCATGGTAGCCCACCTAGAAACAGTCGATTACAACACCCCGTGCAAGTGGCTTAATATCTACTTCATCAGTTACGAGGCGTAATCTCGCGAAGAACAAAGAAACAAGGGTTAAAACGAGATGGGAATCGACTGACTACTGAAATGGATCTCAACAAACCCGACAGTGATGCCCGCATTTCCATAATGCATGTAAAAGCGGAGTTTGAGATTGAACTAACTGTGACTAGCATCAGCCAGGGTTTAAACGGAGAGTTCGGAACCCTGGCGGAGCTGTACCGAATTCCTGTCAGCACAAGCACGAATGAGAACAGAGCAGTATGATGACGTTTTAGTCGACGAATGTTAGAATACAACACAAGCTCCAAGACTAGTTACTAGGATGATGAGACAAACTTCAAACTGTTTTGCACAAGGTCAATGGAAGAAATCGTACGTATGCTTGTCTGTCATCAACAGTGGAAGCCGAAGCTCCCAGTTAATTGGAGTGGGACC
>LUCH01000474.1:102391-133051 GCA_013368495.1 Paragonimus heterotremus
AGACTAGTTACTAGGATGATGAGACAAACTTCAAACTGTTTTGCACAAGGTCAATGGAAGAAATCGTACGTATGCTTGTCTGTCATCAACAGTGGAAGCCGAAGCTCCCAGTTAATTGGAGTGGGACCTGCTAGGCCAAAACCTCAATTATTGCGGCCTTCACTATTCTGAATAGTGATAACTCGAGCGGAAGGGAAAACTAGCAAACTGGACAAAAGACACGCGTAACTGTACATAGACAAATTTCCCCAACACTGTGCGATTGACCAACAACAAAACGCGTGTTCGCTTTGTTATGCAATCTACGCACGTTAAAGCTTCAACAAAACCAGATGGACCGACAAATCGGATCGACACAATCTTGCCAAGGTTCCTGTCTAATTGTGCGCGGTTGTGATGAATGTGGCATGGACTGTGTGTTCAATCTGGTCAATATAATCCAAATCAACTCGAGACAGTTTTGGACCCTTTGAATGTGTCAAATACAGTGTGCTACTCAAACAAACAGCGTTGTAAACAAACTCGGAATGAGTGTTCTGAAAAATTCCAACAGAGCCAAAGCAAACTTACTAAGGTTTTCTATTGAGAGAGTAAGGTATGACAGAATTATGCACACAGAAAGTTCTCGTGTTTCATCTATTGCTGGTAGCTGAGACAACGGAGTGGAATTCGAAGGAATGTTACAGGTTCCGATCAGCGTGCAAGTAATGCATATTTGTTGTGGTAGTTCCCACACTCATTTCGTAATTTTAATTATGACTTCACAATGACAGGAGCAGCATCCTGCGTTACTGTGACCATCGTACCTTCTTCGAAGTCCTTGAGTGAGTTGATATTACTCAAAACCCAACCAAAATGAGATCCCGTCGTTGAGACATAACTACCCAATAGGTTGTAAAGAATCGGTTACCCCTTAAACGCGTTTGTCGTAAATATGATAACTAAACCCAGACGCATAAATGCTGGTTTGAACAGTAGGCTCCCGTGAAACAAACACCTTACCCCTGCGCCCTTCAGTAAGATCACATGTGCGATTGGTTTGATCAATCCGGTGTGGTCTATCCTGTTATCACTTGACTGACTGCATCTTTTGTTATATTACGTAAGTCATGTTCTTGGTTTACTTGGCGCTTGTCTTTGATTAGTATCTTAGACCTAGTCCTTTAGAGGAACGATGTCTCTGATTACTCACGTACCTCGTATAGTAATGTAAACTGAATGAGACTAACCATTTGAGTACTAACCCATTTATTACCACGTAGAGGTGACTACCGGGATGGAGAAAATCGTCGTTCATATGTAAAAAGACAAATCGCTCACCGGGAATAGTATTCGCCTTCCAAGAAGTTCGGCAAAGGTACAACCCACACTCCAAATATCCACAGCATACGAGTAGCGAGTGGCTTCCATGAGGAGTTCCGGGGAACGATAGTACTGTGTCACAACCTCCTGGGTCAGATGGGCCTCACCGTAGGGATCATCCATCCTGGCAAGTCCAAAGTCGCAAACCTAAGTAACGGGAAAGAGTAACGGTTGTACAAAGTTGATTAGGCGATCTAAATGCACCACAAATGGCACCGACATGGAAAAACTTCAGTGTAGTGAAATGAAGGAAAGAAACGTGAATATTGTTGAAATTTTTTTGAAAAAAACCGAACTGACCAGTGCGTTGTTCCGATGTGCTCTTTACTAATGGTGTTTCCCTATCGCTGCCAGTCGTTTGTTCTCTCGATCAAAAACACTAAGGTCACGTTCTTGTCTACGTTGCTAATGGATTAAGTTATAATATATAATGGCGTGTAACCCGTTTTTTTGATTAATTTGCAACGAGTGGCGAGTAGGGAAATGAAACGACGTCCATCATCTAAAAGGTTGGGAGGAGTTTTTATCTTTCCAACGGATAGTCAAAATACCCGATAAGCCAGGACGAAACAGAGAGTAGGGATACGCACTCGGCCCCCAGCGACCTGACTGGATGAAAACTGTGAGCGAATAAACTTAGCTCACACAACTTCAGCACGCAGTATGAACAGTGCAAATGATAAAACCATAGGCATATGGACGTTGCGATCAAGTAGACGCGTTTGGGAACCTGTCTAAGAATCCTGGAACAGAATCTAATAATAGACATCGAAAAGCACACCTGCCCGACCATATGAAATAAATAGACACGTGATTTAAAATTGACTGACCTTTAAAAGACAATTGGAATTAACCAGCATGTTGCCCGGTTTGATGTCCCGATGTACAATCCGTGCGGAATGAAGATACTTCAGGCCTGAACAAAAAATAAAAATAATCCGATACGAAGTGAGTAATAGATGTCTGTCCGATTCCTCAATTATTAAGGTCCTCCGGAACATTAACCTGAGGGGCGGTGTGAAGCTGGGAAAATGTCTTACAACCTATCCTTAGTTTTAATCTTATCAACTTTTCAACAACAACAAAAAAAAACAGAAATAGTGTAAGTTACGAACAATTCATTCAGACATCCCTGGTGTACCTGTTTGAAGTTCGGACAAAGCTGAGGTCGCATTAGTATGTCGTAGTCTCGTGTTATACGGATGTGTACAGAAACAACATGGTAAACAATTTGGGTGATCCGAAGCACCAGCAGGATTTCGTGGGAAGATTGGTTTGTATAGGCTCTGGGCGACAATAACAACTCCCCTTATGTAATCCTCACACAGGGGCTCATATCAAACCTTTAACAATAGTGTTCTACACCAAAACTATCTTTTAATCACGAGAACACAGACCCCATAAAAGACCGGACAAGTGACAGGACACTCAAAATAATCTACTGTGGTTGGCCTTTTTGTGTAAATCTGAATACATACGTGACAGTCATACACACACACACATTCCGCATAACCTTGTGTGGTTCACATGTCAAGCCGAGCCGACCTGGAAAATTACCACCTCCAGGTGTGGGTGCGTTGTGCGACCGTTTAAGTATACAGACACCCGCATGCATGAGTGAACCGGCTAATCAATCAACGACAGCGGCGCGACCACCAGAGAGGTTGTGACCGAGTCAAGGTGAGCTCGGGATACACCGGTTGCTCGGTGTTCTTATTGCTGTTAACGCTGCCACTGACAACGATAATGAAATAAAGCCAAATGATCAGTGTATATAGTCACTAGTGAATGAATAGGTCTTGCGAGAAACACGGATAGTCTAAATGTGAATTAATTAATTAGGTCGGAAATAATCACTAACGTGTAGAAACAAGTTGAGCACAGATACTTGCAACTGTTTTTGAACAGTCACTCAAGAAACATGCGCGCAAGCACTCGGATAAAATTAAACATTTTTTGGAATCTTGTAAATACATTCTGAGCCGTCTCTTTTTACGGAACAACATGAGACGATATAGAACGCGCAAGAGCATACTTAAGATCGGTACTATATCAACAATCGTTCTGATCCAATAGTCTCAATGCAAAGGAAGACGGGGCTCGATATTATCCAAACGAAGTCCAGGAACCTTAGTTTAAACACCTTGAATCCCAATGAAATACCACCATGTTGTTCAGCATATTCTAGACCCACCATTGTCTCTCAATTAGTTCTAGGTAAAAGAATTCTTTTTTGTTAAGAAACACACGACGATTGGTCATTCGGCTGAGTATTGTCAGACAATGTCACATCATAACATACGTAAATGATAACAATGGCAATTACCAACTATCAAAAACGCACGTTTTTGAGTCGACACTTGAGCGCCTGTAAGTGTTCCCACTCAATAATTTGGCACAACCCTAGATAAGCTTGCTGTTGGAGAATATTCAAAGTTGCGTGTGACAAAGAAAACACCAGGTATGTGTAATATGAACAAAACCAGTGAAAACTACTGTCCTCGAATTTAGAACTGAGAATATAGACACATGACAAACGCACAAGGAGCCAAAAAATGAGCTGGGCTGGACAGTTTTTCAGTTGACGAATTGTGACTAAATGACGCGTTAACTATGTGATCGAATAGCTGCTCATGATTGATGACATTCCGACAGATTCAACCAGATTGATTGAGAAAGATGACAAAAAAGGAATGCATCAGTTGGATCTGTAACACGATTGTGTGTCAGGTGTTTCAACAACACTGCATCCACTTTAAAATAGATTGGCATCCGAAACTGAATTCGCCGGTAGACGGCAACTGCAACAGTTACCGGACGCACATTAGTCACCACGGTTAGTGAGCGTCAATTTGAGTGTGATTCGATTCACAGCAAAACAAATGAGCGGTTATGCTTTCTGATTTTGTTCGTCGGATCATCGCAATCTGTTACATGATCCTTTGTCGGCTTCCAGATCATTATAACATGAACACGAGAACCTTTGAAAGCCCGGTCAGGAAAGACGTGTAGCCTCAGTATCAGTTAAACCTTTGCGACATAAGAGATTCCTGATACGCTAATAAACTGCCACATTGGGCCTGGAAACCACCAAGCTTAGACAAGAGGAACAATCGACGAAATCGAGGTTTCGATATGCGAACATACAAGTGATAGTCCACGTCGCAACCACTGAACAGTACGGAAAACCCTATAAAACCAAGAGGATAAGACGAAAAGGAATGGAAAAACGCCACTGCAATCACAATGACTACGACAACCTTATGAGATAAAGTCATATGATTGTCGTTGTGCACCTGAGTACTATGCTATCAATCAGAAGTAACCTCAGAATGGCCAGAAAATTTAGCTTCCTAGAATGATCAAGCAGCCAATCAAATAACATTCTTGTCCCTGCATAACACGTAGTCATATCAAGGCACCTAAGTGTTTGAACGGTTTTCCTCTTTCCGCTCGAAACGCTGACTGCTAGCAAGCTATTGCACAGTAGAAATCCAACTGTCGATCGATGACGCCCCATCGGTTTGACCCTGAGGGCCAGGGAGAATTCCTTCGAGTCAGGTAGACGTCTAAAGGTTTCTTATAACATGCCCAATCATTCAAGGCAGTCACATCGAACAGACCTTCACAAACTGCTATTGTCCGTGGTAAGATTGCACGCCTCGCACTTTACGACTTGTGCATGCTCCTAGAAATAACAATACATCGCTTGTTTTCATTATAAAAGAGCAACCAAGCTCGGCTTCTCCTTTCAAACGGGGGCTTCGACTCAAAGTAGACAATACAGTCATCAATTCAGTACTTTTGGTTCAGCAACGCATAAGAAGCTGAACTTTCGGCATGTACCAATGAAACAAATTATCACGCAGTTCCAGGTAAACGATGTGACTTTTGAATATTCGCAGGGAAACCTTTGAAAACCCATCACATTCCCAAACAGATCAATTCTCATTTTGTTGTGCCATCGTTTGCGTCCTAGCTCTGCTGAGCTTACTTTTCTAGTCGACCTGGAAAAATGAGCAAATGTATAAGGTGGAAGTACGTCAAACACAGGTTTAACTCTCCAACATACACCTTATTCCCGTTGCCAATTGAGTTGCTAACAGAAAAGTGTTGGTCCAAAAATGCCAGTTCATCTCACCGCTCGGCTGTTATTGAAATCTTGTCCTGATTTTCGCCTCTCATAGCTTGAGTCTAACAGACGCACTTTAATCAAACACTCAAGTCGTCGTGCAGCACAGAATGCAGACCAAATGCGACAAGAGGGCGACCGTGGGTCCCAAGGTTGAATCATGTGACCTGTAACGGCGCCTAGGGTGATCCCGTGTACCGGACGACGGCGCCGAAGTTTCCACCCGGCTCCATATCTCTCGTTCATGCAACGTTTCGTTTGATAGACCATGCCAACATGAGATAGGCGGGTGATGAAGTCACGTATAGACAGGCATTTTAAGGCACACTAAGGGGAAAATATACGACCGACATGAACCAAGTTTTGAGGCAACTTTCGCGACATTCCGTCAGGTAAGATCCCTAAAACTTGGGATCTAGACGTCTATATACGAAAAAATATATGAAACAAAAGTCCCCAAACTTATTACTTGGTCATTCTACTGCTGATTAGACTATTCACAATAGATTAACACAGTAGACAAAAAGTACCACCCGAAGAGGTGGTCACTGCAGGGAAAAGAAGGTCTACATAGAGCTACCTTTTAAGGGCAATATCATGCATTAAACAACATAACGGTTGAAGAATACAATTAAGCGAACGCTCACTGCAGCTGAACTCCGTGTGATTGCACGGACTCAGAAGTCACCAGTGCCTTCAATCAAAGGAGATCATCCTATCGGTACCACTTCACACTGTGTCTGCCCATTCGTGGGTAACTGCGGAGAAAGTAACATAGGTACAACCGGGAGATGTTTGAGTTCCAGAATGAGGGAACATTTTCCTAAATGGGTGCAGAAGTCCGTATTACCGGAGAATGGCAATGTTGCTGAAACGCGTTAACAGTCGATAAAACCCGTCCTGACCATTGGTCACGTTATTGATTCATCTTGTACATTCAGAATCCTTTCACGTCATTCTAACCCAAGATCCCTACGGTGTGCTAGGGCAGTCGTAATCAATCGACTTACGCCAGCTATCTGTGTTTAGGAACAACTGTTCGTGAACCTGACCTTTCTCTGTCATTAATGACCTATCCTAACCAGCTTATTGATTACCCAGTCGAAACGAAATGCTTGCGTTTACCAGTTTGTGTTCTAACTGCTTTGTTCAAACTATAAGCCACATGAGAAGTACATCACTCTACGCTGTTCGCGAATCACTCACGTCTCGAAATCGGTAGTGCTAAAATTGAAACCACCAGTGATTAAATTGTGAACAAAAAATCGGTTTTATTTCTCCGGATAAAGAAATTAACCCGCTACATCTTGAGGTTAATTAGTAAATCAGGTGGTAGGGTAGATAATGCTTGCGGTCCGAGTGTCCCAGGCCGAGAAGTGCAAACAACAAGGGGACTGATCGGAGAGAAGCCCGTTTGAGAGGGTGAGCATCAAAAAAGATTGAAAACATCATTCAAGACCTGGCCTCCATGGTCGTGTGAATCGGTCATCAAGTGTGTATCGAATTTCGAAGTCCAATCATGTGAAAATCCGACCCAACCCTATTCCCAAAAAATGTTTATCTCTGTATATTTTACCGCCCCTGTTTCTGGTCGCTAACTGATACTTGACCTAGATGTTTTTTGTTTTATCGTGTCAATTGACAGTTGTGAGAATAGCCAGTTGCCAATTGTTGTACTTTGCTTGAGAAGTGCGTGCATCACCTTTTTGGAGCTCGGCTCGTCTCTATTGTGACTGAACCTGTTGACTGCTCGAAAGAACTCTGTTGGGTATGATTGTCATACTATGTGATCATAGTTCATCTTTAGTCTGTTCGGCGCCACATTGTATTCCATTTTCCGGAAACGATCTGTCGATTGAAACTGTTGAGGTTGTCTAATTATCAACTTTGATGACTTGTTCAATAGTACCGTGGCACTGTGAACCAATCTTGTCTTGACTACTTGGGATCGTTGGTTTATTGCTACGTGTTGCTCAGCGTCTTCGTGGAAGACCGTACAAAGTGAATGGCGCCCATCCAGCCAATAGAAAAACTTCAAGCTAAGATGAATTCGGTCTGGACCCCGTTCAATTAACTGAAGACTACTTCTCACAGTGCTTACAATACAGTATACGTGGTCGTAACTAATCCAGCAATCCAACCGAATGAGAATTTCTTCAAGATGCAATCTTGTCCTCATAAATTCAACAGGGTGTAGGGAAATCTCCAGAAAAGACTAGATGCCCCTGTACAAGCCCATAATGGTGTTGAGCTCTGCGACGGTCGAGCCCTAATTATGCAATACGATTTACGAATATGATGAAACGACCCGAAAACCGTCAGATAATGTTAATAGCAGCAATACGTCTGGATATGGTGTCCATTGTGCAAGAATGAAGGAGTGTTATGGATTGGTACTCATTTAATTCCTATGTCCGTTGGATCAAATGGATTAAAAATGCGGTAAATAGCCCAGAGATCTACTTGTCTTCTCTTAGTCACAACACTCCCTGTAAAGCTAGATATTTACCGCCTTCTATCTGTCCCTTAGTACATCCAATTTCTTCTCTTCATCAGTGTTACTGTTCCCCGATCGTGTTCGTTGGGTATTAAGACAGATCACGAAGTCGTGCCATTGGGTCAAGTATCCCCGTAATTCGTCCACATTACTATGTTGTTTCCAATCACTTCAATGTCGGCAGTGAATTTACCCACAGGCTTCTCTCTGATTCGTACCACAACATTCACGCAGTTATTGCCGAATGTGAATCGCACAGAAACATTAAACAATCCTCCGAATATCTATTTGTGCACACTTTCCCATCAGTTATTCTCAACCTCGTAAGTTATCTTTGCAATAAACAGAACAATGAATGATCTGAGAAAAAGATTAGTCATCAACCGACCTCAGAACGTTTTCTGTTGTCTTCCCGTTTTTCAATCTCGTGGGAAATTTACAATTTGCCCTTTCGATTGTTGTTGTTGTTGTTGAAAACTCCGTACAATCACTGTGTCCACTGGCTGATGTCAAAATCAGTGGCCAATTGTATACTTTGTGTCAACTCAATTGTTCGGTTATGGTGCAACGGAATAGCAGAAGTGTGCAGTTTGAGTGTGACTAAATTTAAAGATCATTTTTCTCACCTCGTAAGATTTGATACACAAAAATTTTCACATGATCCATCGACAACGGTTGTGGAGACACGATGATTTTGTGAAGGTCAGTCTGCATTAGTTCGAAGAGAAAGTAGCTGGGACCGCGGATAATATGTTCCGACGGGGATGACAGCCATGGGGTTAGGGTGAACAGAGAGGCGGGTCAAGGAGAAACAGACGTTTGTGAAACAAAGAACGCCAGATGCGATGACCTGAAAACCAAGGCGAGGGAAAACAGGTCTGTGGTTGACCTGAAGCCAACCAACCTTCGGCCAATCAACGAAAGAACAAACAAGCCGAAAACAAACGCACACACACACACGGGGCACAAGCGTGGTCTAAAACGCAAATGGTTGTTCATAGAGTCGTGGCAGCTTATCTGAATCATCAACAAATCTGTCCTAGTCACCGGTGGTTAGGGCACAGTCACCATGGTTTTGTCGACACAGAGAGCCAAATTTTTGTTATTCGAAAAAAGATAGAAGAGTGGCGAGAATTTTGTTCAGAGTCCTGTCAACTAAAAATGTTGGTTTATGTCGAACTAACTACTAGTCGCATTCATACGTTCAATAAATCGAGTCTAACACACGCACAACTGCCATAAACATCTACTAGAGGGGCGACAGAATTGGTTGAAAGCCTGTAAATTAGCGGGTCCATGGGTTGTAACCACCACCAAGAGCAGTGTCCGGAACTACAGCGTCCACCTCTTCTAACAGGTTATCAGATTCAGCTGGTTCAGAAGTAAAAGAGCAGGCCGTCAAAGGAGGTTGCCATTAATAATTAACTATCAATAATGAAGCTTACAGTGAATCGACCGGCAATTTAGTCTAAAGCCTAGCACGTGAGTGGGTTGTTACAATCGAAACCCCACTGAGAACATGCATAAACAATCAGTTGAGATAGGATAGTAGATCCAGTAGAAGGAGGAAGACTCACTACTTACACTCGATAGTGTGAGTAACTATTCACAAACAAGTTAATGAATAAACTAGTAAATTCGTGTCAATTTTTGAACGAATTTCGACGTAAATCGCACAAGCAAAATCGAAAATCCCGGGGCCGAGTGGGCGTAGAACAGAAAGGATACATTTCTTCAAAATTCAAATAGCTTTCCGATTTGACCACATCGATTAGATTGACAATCTGGGGGGAAACAGAGACAGAGAGTGAAAATTCAACAGATGCACATTACTGATGAGTAGTCGGGAAAGATACATATTAGGTTAAAACAACGCAGAACAGCGAACGTTGTGAAGTAGTACGCGCTCCCTTACTAGTCGTAGAGTTAGAACAAAAGAACACGAACATTGTGAATTCATTAGGACTGGCAAACAGCAAGTGATCTACGCTCGTCACCAAAACAGCATTGAAGACGAAATAGGAAATATATAACACATCTGAAAGGGGGGATGATAGTAGAACGATACTTTCAACACCACGGTTTTGATTCGAACAGATGTGCGAAAAGATGTCTCATCCTCTCCCTTCCTTTATTTTTACAATCGAATTGTTTTTTCCATAGGTTGATGATAATCAGACGTTCTTATCGCTCACCGATCTACTTCAATCGCTGATAGGGGATTCAGAAAAACAGCTGATACAAAGAACCACGCGTTCTCAAAATCGACAATGGTGTTGTTACAAGACACGCTTCTGAGTGAACCGTGAGGTCACCCATAACAGCATACTGCACTAACGTATCAGACCCTTTGTTTTCAAAGATGACCCTGAAAAACGGTAGATCAACCTCGTTTCAGAAACCCAGATGGAGATTTAACACTTGGGGTCACTTGCACAGTCGAACAACGGTCAATGTACATATGTGTCTCTCATTAGGACTCACAACGGTCGACACAAACAGCAAACAGAATAGACGAAATTAAAAACGCATGTCACCGGAGCCGAGCATACAAATTTTCGGAGCGAAGGAAGAGGAAACGCGGTCACGAACACACCACTCACATTATCGTGTTTGAGGCAGGACAACATTCGAAGTTCCCGATGCACACGCTTCGCTGTAATCGGATTGTGGAATACGCGCGGAATCCGTTTTAGCGCGACCCGTTGCCCGTCACGTGGATCGATCACCGACCTGTAGAACGGCAGGAAAAACAAGAGAAACAGCGTGTAACAAATCGGCACCAGATCAAATATTACGGTAAACACCAGGACTCGGAAAAAGTTGTTTTGGAAAGTGACAGCTGCCTGTGGGGTACAAGGTACAAAGAATGGGACGAAGGAATAAAACTTCTCCTTAACTTTGTAACTAGACAAGACACTGTTTGGCACTAAATTTCCGACTGATATCTTCCAATACTCAGGATAGTACATCGTTATACTCAAATAATTAACTGGATAGGTTTAAAATTTAATAAGCCGACCCAGTTGGAGAGAACCAAAAGGAACAACCAAGAGCATTGCTATCGTAAACACCACAGCTAGTCTTTTTAGGAAAAACTTACAGTTTTTACGAAGTACTGTCCATTGCATGCTACACCTTGGTCCTGATTTTTGAAGAGTTTGTGAATTACCTAGCACAGCTCAAGACTCGTCAGTAGTCATCAACAAGCAGCCTGAGAAGATAACAACTTTCGTCTAATGACTCCCGTGCGCCAGTGTTTTGGAAACCGTCCACTTAAAAATCGCAGGACTCAAAAGAAAGTTATAGACCTGAGGAAGCTGAAGACGCTTAATAACATGTGAGTCTGCTTTAGAGGATGTAAAAAGATAGGAGAAATCGATAGATGGTTTCAGGTTGAGAAGTCCAGCAGTAGTACGATTACAAATGAAAGTCAGAGGAAAGTGGATAGAAAAAAAACACAGTCCCAGCATATGAAAAAAATACAAGCACCCTTCAACATGCAAATAAAACAGTATATTACAGGCATCAATGAAGGGTCGAAAACATTTTCGATCTGCCGTAATGACTCCGTTAATCTGAAGGTTCGGCTTAGTGTTCCCCGTGTGTGCGTATCAAATCTGCGTATGAATTCCATCATTGATGACTGTAACGAAAAACTGGTAGTTGTTTCAGACTGGATACACGCGGAAGCCGAAAGTGTTTTTAGCAAGTCAAACGGCCTAGATGATACTGCAGCTCTAACGAGTTATCCTGAAACGATTATTCAGGCCACGTAAAAGCATACTTAATAATAGGTGATAAGAATTATGGGGGATCGTAAATACTAAGAGGATATCTATTCTAACATACCGTTAGTGTGGTAAAACTATTTCAGCTTATTTACTACCTTTGAAAAGGACCGTAAACGATGCTTAACAATCCGCGTGTGGCTGTTCGTTGTGGCTTCACAATAACAGCAACACCCTCCATCGGATGGGGACGGCAAGTTGGGATATTTTGGCCAACTAGTTGAACATAATCTAAAAGCAACCTGAGTGAAACGATCCAGGCAGTCAGCTGAGTAACCCAAGAGCTGAATTCACTGTCCTAGCATTGAAGGATGTGAGTGGAACTAGAGTATTCAAGTAAAGAATCTACTAACATCACCGAGTGTGGTTGTAAAACTACAACGTTAAATCGGTTTGACAGTGAGCACCGCCAAACGTTAAACGTTTGTTACTTCGAGCTCCTGCAGCCGTGGCCAGTACAAACAAACAACCTGCGGTGTTACAAATAAACGTATCAACTGAGTCGCAAGGCATCGCACATGTAGGGCTAAAACCCCATGATGTAAAAGCAAACACGACCAGAATGGAAAAAGCCAGTAGTCCTACAAAGACAAACGATAACTAAACTTAGCGGCGAATGGCGATATTAAGTTGCATACTATCGATTACACAAGGCAGTTACCGCCCTAAGTCGTTTTCAACACTTCTTGAGAGTACTGAGCCTAAAGGAAAAATCTTGTCCTTTTATCTTGCGATCAAGATAGTCGCAGGAATTTCTGACAGAGTTTCGATGTGGCCAACGTGTTGAACAAAAAAATGTTGTTTTCCATTTTGAACTGTTTGGTCAGTCTCATATGATGAGACTCATCAACAACTTAACTCACCAATCCAAAGTAACGACTGAAACTCCCAGCTATTACAATTCTCCTATCCGGCGACACTTCCATTCAATATTATCATACGACATTATCGCTGCATTCAGATCACGTCTCACGCCTGTATGTATGCGACTGCCATCGTCTTGAACACCGGAAATGTGAGCCTTTTGCCGATTGACTGGTTCTTTGCTATACACGGTTCAAGCATTTCAATAACGATGTTATAAAGCGAACCTCGATTCGGTAGTCAAAATATCATATTTCGCGAGTTAACATTATTAGGTGGCCCTATGACTCAATCCAGTCCTATCTTCATGATTATTTCAGTCAAAAGTTGAATGCTTCTTAGACGTTTGGACTTTGTTTCTGTGATCGTGTAGATGATGCAATGTGGACATGGGAGCCAAAAGTTGGTACAGCTAGTATGGGATCGGTCCGGAAGCATACGGATTAACCGTCGTAGCTTCAAAGAGCGGTCGGTCCATTCTAACAGTCGTTATTTGTAAGCGTCCAGTTCCAAGGATATCCGTGAATCATCATGACTTTCGAGTCGTGTGATCTAAGTTTATGACGCCTCAATGCCTTTAACGTTCGACATACGGATTGCTCCGATATCAATACACTGTCGTCAAAAGAATGGCTCTCTCACTGGAACATGACGTAGTACTGCTACTAACATGGTTCAATTCCTCTCATGCAGGCAAACATTTCGATAAGTGTTATTTCCACAAACCTACATTTCACATTGATTACGGATGATGCCTGCATTTTACCGGGAATGGTAATCCAGCACGGAATTGAAAAAAACTATCGTGCAAGATGCGATATTTTAAGGTCAGTCTGCATGCGGTCGTGGTCATGACGGACTGAACGAATCAGTTTTAGTGGTCGGTTTAAGACGCACCCAAAATAACGAGTGGAAAACGAATGTGACCAGCTATCGATCGATGTTGCTTACAACTTAAAACGTTCGACTGTATATGTTTTGATGCAGTGGGTACCCACACAACGGTATTGATTCTCACTTTACCAATAAGGAAGATGTGAAAAGCAAGAGGTGATTTGTATAATTGACATTTGTTCTGACTAGCTGTTAGTGTGGCACTCCTTCGCTTACCTTCTGCATAACAGCTGAGATCTGATGTATTAGAGCAAAGGACAAAAACTCAACGGTTAAAACGTGCCCTGTCCGTCGCCTATGTGAAATGACGCGGCACCCACTCGATCATAGTGAATTCAGCAATTTGTTATTGTTGCTGCTGGTGTCCCACAAACCGTTGTTTATATGACCTTTGATAAATACCGTTCATTCGTCCGGTCACCATTGTTCTCTACTCGACAATCTGTATGACCTCCATTGGTAAGCCCGACGTACCACAAGTCCATCGAGCATTGCGTGTTGACCAACGGAAAATGGGGTGATCATACTTATGTTTCACGGAATAAAATCAACACATGACACAAGAGCTTTCAAGCGACTGCTGGAGTATGTCACTACAACGATATGTTTAGACCCGATCCCTAATACCAATACAATTGTTCTCGTGATGCTCAACTTAATTGAGCACGGCTGTGCTCAGTTAAAGGAAGTCATCTTATTTCCAAGCCTGCAGAGGGACTGTCCTAGTAAGAAAATACATTTTCCTGGAAGAATGCACAACGTATCTGTGGGTCACTGGTACTTTGTCTTGGTGTACAGGTATTCTCATGCGCACATCCTGGGATCTTTCTTACTGCTTGCGATAATCTCTGGTTCAAAAGATGAAGCCGATGTTAAACGGGCCAGCTTCCTCAAAGTATGTACTCCTGGACGTACTAGTTAGACAGTAGCTGACATGAAAAGTAAGCGGTCTTTGAGCTCTGCCGTTCTAAGCACGAATATTTGCCATTCGATAACCAACAGTAAGTTCTTCGCCTTCGTTGGTCAGCATGCATAGCGCGATGGAATTGTGTTAAGTCGAGTGAACAAACGAAGGCCATAGGAGCTCATGAATGAGGAACGGTACCAGGGATATTGACTAGTAGTTATCAAAGAACGCGTAAACAATGATTACCGTGAAGGAAATGTTAACAACAACTTACTTTATTCGCTCAGAACCAGTGGATTCTCTGTCAGTACATATGGGCAAAAGTACTGCATTCCTGAGCCATGAGAATGCAATTCACACATGTAATCATCTGTGCGAGCTGAGAGCGTGCCATACTTGCGGGGGTTTGTTCGAAATGAATTGTACCATGATGTTCTGACATTCATTGCTTCATGGTTATTCGCGAAAACTTAAACACCAACCTGATCTACTACTATCTGCACGCAGTCGTCTTCTGAATCGTGTGTCACACACGATGATGTAACTCCACTCCGAATAGTCAGGCTAATAAGAAACACTGAGGGGTGATTCAATATCATACGACGAAGATAGGAAAGCTGCAAGTAACAGATTAATCGAAATGGCTGCCTGCAAGAAACGATGAAGTACATGTCAGCAGCACCTATCTGTCAAATTCCATCGAGGGGGAGGCACATTTTTTTGTGAGCAGTGTAGTTTATCACAACCGATTCAATTTAGTAATTGTCAACGCATAAATATTTACAACCGAATAGCCAGTTTGTCTGATTTATTTCCAGTCACGTGAGCGACATAGAACGTGGTTGCTATCCCAGTGATACCACAATTAGGCGTAGGTTCAAGAATGTGAATGCTGAATCATGTGCTCAGGACCTAGCGAAACTATCACGCAGTGGGAGTGTACGATAGGCCTACCAAAAATAGCGGTCTAACCACAAGCTACCAGGTTCACATACCATTCATTTCACTCCTGGAAATGTTAACTCACTGTGTAAGACGTAGCCATAACATCGAATAACGGAAACGTAGTTTTATAGACAACGGACTGCCAGAGATCAGCGGAACAGCACGTACTAGACTTCACGGCCAGCCTTGTTTTTGATCAAAACACCAAAACAGTAGGCACATTAGTTCTCAGATCAGAAGCAGGGGAAAATCTATTGAGAACCCACGTGGTCACCGAATACTTTGCTCGTGTTGCTATTGGGTCCAGGTGAAACCAATAGTCACCGATGGGGTAAAAGCCACCAGCCGAAGAAATTATGTGGTCACGTCTGTCTGAACAGTGACCTAATAGTTAATTCCGCAGGCGTGAACAAGAGAGTGGGCGATGCCCAGAACTAACGGATCGATACATCGGAATGACCAGTGTAGACAATTTGAACTCGCATGAATGTACGTATGCCCATATATGTAAGATGTGTTTTTAAGATGATCACAAAAAAGTCAAATATGTCACAATGATGCCGGATGCCATACTGTATCAACTGTCCCCAAAAACCACTTTAAGTTCCCCAAGTCTACACCAGAGAGGCCTATAATTAGAATCACAAATTAGACTGTGAAATCAGTAGCTAACAGTTCGATTTAAAATAATGTTGAAACACAATTGTATGTTTAGTGCTCACCGTTAGACCTACGCACCCAAAACTGCACGTCCCCCCTCCCGCCGCCGCCAAATGATATGGTGCCGTCACGTCGCACACACCTTAAGCTGCGCCGCACTGTTCAAAAGTCGAATCGCGTAAATTCCAGACCGTATGTGATAATTATCCGTTCCGTAGCCCCGTTGTTGACCTGTGTCGCTTCATTTTACACCAATCCGTTATATTTACCGAAAATCAACTGTATTGACTACAGTACGTAGTAATTAAAGCCACACCTCAGTACATTTTCGATAATGAAGGTGCACTTGCGGACGAGCTTATATTACTGTTTTTCACAACCAACTGGTAGCCAGTTTTACCCTCTTAGACAAAACGGACAAAGACAATTAGCAACTTCAAGCATGTGTTGATCAGACGTTAAGAGGACGTAGCAACTGCTTAAAAATAACTGCATGTTTACCTACGTTTGGTCGAACTCGTTATCTGTGACTTGGATAAAATCTACTGAATACCGTTTGCTTTTTCGCAGAAAATTCCGAGTCAGCTGGAATTCGGTTGAGTCGGGCAAACGAATAAGTGTCACTACAAGGTCCCATAAGGCCCGATAATTGGACTATACATGGTATTTATAATAAGGGCTTAAGAAAAAGAGCCTGTGAGCAACCTGACCAGCGTGTCCACCCTCAGGTGCGTATACACACCGGTCAATCGTTTGCTTGGACCTTCGCTTACAATGTGCGCATCAAATGTGGGGGGTGGATATCCATCCCCTTAATTGTGTGCTACAAAAAACCGACTCGTGATATTGTAAATTTGGCACTGATGATTAAATAATAAATGCTCATATTACCAGTTTTCGCGTTCTAAAGGTCTTGTTCGAATGTAATTTCCTTTGGAATGCGCCTGTGAATATCTTCTGATATTCGGACCAGAAAGAATGAGTCGAACTTCGGTCCTACAGTACGGTGTATTGGACCATTACACAAAATCCACCTCAAACTGGTTAAGACTGAGGTTTCAGAAATGTTGAATCAATCGGTATGGACTATCGAGTGATTTGAGATTACCTGACTCAACTCTCTTCAACAGTTTTTCATGAAATGAACTGAAGTCAGCAGTTTACAATCCGTAACTACAGGTTGTAATTAGATTAAAAAAGAATATAACGACGGCTTCACGGAATTTCTCTACTGAATACATCAATATATAAAGGTATCACGAATAAAAGGTGTACCGGAAATCGAGCAGAACATTTCCAGCATTGTCTTTAACGATGTTCTGTTGTGAACATAAACCAGGTCACTCAAAGACCATATATTTTAACTGTCTTTTCTAATTTATTGATTTGTCTGTTTGCTTAGATAAATAAAAACGAACCAGTTGAAAATAAAAAGCGGAATTCCCATCAACTGACTTGACGTTGAGATTTAACAATTGTTTTATTTAACCTAGTGATGTTTAGTTTACTTGGTCAAGCAAATAAATGTAATGTTGTATAATTTGTTCATCACTGTCATAGTCCCTTTGCTGCGTTAACTTTGGGGTAAGCAGTGAATCAGACATAACGTGGCTACAGACCACCGAAACACGATAGCACTGAACCCGGCCACTACAGTCAGACAGTTCAGGACCGAGCGTGACATCACTGGCTTCTCTCGTATCACAGAGATGTCATCGTTTAGAAAGCATCCATGGAGGTGTAATAGGTCTTCGGGAATAAACCTCTCACTCTCGCCTACGGTCTGTATACAGAAGAAACAGATCATACTATTTGGTGCAGAAGAACATATGGAGGATTCAGGTCGGATCAAAGTTGTACACAAGCGGTTCTATCGAGTATGAGAACCAACTTTAACGTCCTAATTAGTCTATGGATTTCGCGCACACAGAAATGTGACTGTTAGCCAAAATAAATTTGCATTAGGCCTAGTCAACTCCTCGAAACGTGTTTGGCAAAGCCTAATTCGGAGTAACCGAAAGCCAGTACAGGCACTGATAGTGTGTTAATGCACAACACATCGGATGGGTGTCACATTATTACTATGCAATTGCCGCCTTGCAGTTCATCCTTCAATCCAGTAGAAGAGTTCGACAAACTTAAAAATGTAATTTAACCTTATACACATTATTGTATTACATTTCGTGAAAACCTGGTTTTCAGACAACATGGCTATCCTAACGACAGGTCCTGATGGTGATGCAACCAAAAGCTGCTGGTAGCAGCTTTTGCTAGTTTTGAGTGAATTTTTGAACATGCATTGCGCTTCCTACGACTAACATATATTATCAACACTAAATAGTCTATTGACAAAATGAACGTTCGTAGCATACTCTCTTGAAAGCTGATCTTTAGCACCAATCTGATCCAATTAATTTTCCCAAATACTGTACACAGACGATCGGTAAGTTCCAGTTAATACTATCAGTGTACTATGGCCGCTCTGAACACTGGCAACCACAGTTAACGACGTGCTCAGCGTCAGGCCTACAAGCCATGGAATGTCGTGAGCTGGCGGAGAGCCCTACCAAACTGTTGGAAACTGATTAAAAGACTAGGTCAGCATATTGCCTTCCTTCATATCTTCCGAGGATATGGCTGACACTACGAACCTGGATTCAGGAAGTCAAATCGATCCGAAGTGCATGTACATGGTCTCTAATTGGTTCAAGGTCTATAAACAGGACACAGCAAGTCAGTCGACCGTAAAGCGACGAGCTGATTCACATGATTTACAACTTTCTTTCGGAAATCTCTTAATTCAACCGGTCACATGGTATCACTGCGTTGTGGAACGTGTTGCTTAAACATTCTAGCCCATACGATCAATACAATATGATACAAACACGTACTTGTAGAAAATGAATGACCTCAGCATCTCGTTCTGGTCGGGAACAAAATGATTGCTATGGTCCCAAACCCAAACATGTTGGCGACACCGCTAGTGAGGCGAGGTAGTGGATCGAAACTAGCAGCATGTAACTGTATCAGACCGCATGCGACAAAAGTGATGGAACGTGCTGACCACAAACTGGGGCACAGCCCTGTTCCGGTGCCGAGTTGTGTAGAAAAAGGTAACATCGACTGTTCGTTAGTTGATTAATCAAAATGAATATTTTTCAAATAACAGTAAACATCAAGCACCTGATCGCAGCATTTGCATTCAGGAAGCTTGCTCAACTGAATCCTTTTGAAGAGAACAAGACTGGAGTTTCGATTTAGCAACAACACTCTACTGTCAGAAGTCCTCACGACCGGGATTTGAATTCCAGTCACGTTCGTATGAAGCAAGTGGGTTCACTACTGCGCCACCGACATCACCTTAAACACGACCAAACTGTCCAAATTCGTTTGAATAATCCGCAATAACATAACCATCCTTGATTATCTACCTGTAATCTCTCAGGTTAGACACAGAAGGGCAGACGCTACAATATGCGCCGATACTGCGATGCAAAAAATTAGTTCAGCTGAATAGTTCGCCTATACCAATCGTAACTACTGGTGAGCAGTAGGGGATTTTGGTTGACATAAACTGAACATCACCCACAAATGTTCGGAGTTTTCGCGTAGACTTTACAGGCCGCTCCTTTCAAAAAGAAGAACTGTACTCCGGCTTCCTTCTTGTTAGAGCCCGACAGTAGCACATACAGACGAATGTACCTCAATGTATGCTCCTGACAATTCACTTATTTTAATGTGAGGTCAATGGCTCAGTAGTCAACACGGTTGCCTCATGGCAGTTGAGCATCAATATGAACCACTAATGTGCTACTGTATGTGATGATGATGCCTCATGAAAACGTGGCCGGAGTTCTAATTCTGACTGTCGTAAGGATATGCACTACTGCCGAGTTCTAACAAGCTATAGCGATGAGTTAAGTCATACAACATTTAGACCAACTGTTGCATTGCCCAGGCCTAAACGGAATGGTTCTAGATCGAAGAGACCGAACAGAAGACTGATTACAAAGTAAATAAAGCTTTCACATGTTTTTCGAGTCAGGCGAAACAGTACACAACTAAAGAAACACCGTCTTATTACTCGTTTTAAAGATATTTGAAAATCAGTAAATACACGTTCACTGGCTTGAACACAGCATAGTCCAGGGGCCACCGATAAACAGTGTGATATCAAGCGAAAACATGCAAAGCATTCAACTACGGAGAATCATTTCTCCTAAGCTGCTGCAGTGGTCAAATTGCTTATTTGACCATGGTCCGTGAAAGCATGCCGGCGATAGGGAATCCGTGCATCTAGGAAGCGGTTGTTCAAAATCCCCAAACCGCCTCAAAGCTGAGCGAATGAATGACCTGAGCTCAAACCTGTAAATATGCTACGAGTTCCCATTGGAAGAAAAATTAACGCACACAACCCAACAGTTTCCGTTGCAGGAAAGTGAGACACACGCTAGTGAGGGCTCCGATAAAACAAACTAATCTCTGCCGTGGGTGAAATACTGAAACCTTGGTTGTGGAGTATTCGGCAGACTATACTAGTGGACGTTACCTAGACAACTGATTTGGTGTGTGCAGCACGTGAGTCGCGTGCTAACAGTATATTTCGAACGCCACAATCTGAAAAGGTACGCGATGCCCTCAGTAAAATCCCCATCTACATAACCACAATTTTTGGACACATCCATGTTGCCAAAATGGTAATGAAACATGATGATCAGTGTCAGTGAAAAAGACGGGAAGTTGCTACAAACTTGAGAATCCCAGAAAACGAATTATGAGCCTGTGACGGTCAAGATAGGTAGGAAAGTATGGGCGGAGTAGATTATTGGAGTTAGGCTCTCCGACGCGCATACTTGACCATTCAGCTTACAAGGGGTCACGTGATCGCTACATGCCTGTTCGGTACTGCCAGGCCCATAACAGATATGGGGTGAACGGGTTGACGGGCTCCGCGAGCCGAGCGTTTAGTATACAACGGAATGTTTTTGTCCTGGGTGCGGTTGGTATGCTGTTGGTTGCCATGGTCGAGGATACATCCAAACAAGCTTCGGATAAGTGATGGACAATCCTCATGGGACGACAGATTAAACTACCGTTGCCTTAACTGAAGTAGCCTGAAAGCTTTCTGAACGGAGACGAATGCGATTTGTATGGGCGCGCGAGCGGAAAGCTAAGTCTCATGATACAAACAAATGCGAAGAGTGGGGCAAGCGGGTGGTTATTCGAGAATATCAGAACGGTGAAAGAATTCGGTTTACGAGGTAAGGAAGTCGTCGAACCGTCAGATTTCAACCAGTGGTTTGAATTAGATGTCTGGAAACCAGATTAAACGTCTGTTAATCGATGCGGGATGTTTCAAAGCCGATTTTACTAGCCGAAGACATCCAAAAACGATAGCTCAAAGTTGGTGTTCACTAGATTACAGGGTAACTAAATTCCCCAGTTCTGCCATCCAACGAGACTAACAATTATTTAGTAAGACTGTGAGCTATTCATGAACGACACACCAGCTGTTGTGCGACTGGCCAGGTGACTTCGTCTGTAAAAAAAGCACGGATCCTGACAACAACAGTGTTCCTAAAATACCTTTCTTTAATGTACATGGAACATGAGAATGTGATTAAAAGTG
This sequence comes from Paragonimus heterotremus, assembly GCA_013368495.1. Lineage (NCBI taxonomy): Eukaryota > Metazoa > Platyhelminthes > Trematoda > Plagiorchiida > Troglotrematidae > Paragonimus > Paragonimus heterotremus. Next base: position 124,073 of record LUCH01000474.1, read on the forward strand.
AACAGGAAACAATCACTGTAAACCTAGTACCTATTATAAATTATGGTCAATGCATAAACCATACTAAAACTGCGGACTTACCAGACAACTCCGAAAGCGCCATAGCCAAGACCTTTTTCAACAGCACCGTGAGTTCCATCGTTTGCATTACGAGGAGGTAAAAAGAAAGGTTTTGTACAACTGACACCCGCTATACCTGAGTTCATCGAAATAGCCAAGAGAGCCTCCTCGTGAGGAGCAGCTGTCTCCACCTGTGCTGCATTGCGCGGGGACGAGTAGCCAACCTGGACTAAATTCCGAAATGGACGATGTGATGTGGGCCGATGCCCGACAACCGTAGTTGACATGAGAAAAGATTTAAATGGATCCACGGCCAGAAGACAAAGATTAAAACGCAGAGGGTTGAACTGTCACTTTGTATCGAGCGATTTGCAGTCGTACGGTTCTTGCTCGAGAAACCATAAGCAAATAGAACACAGGCGGACGGGTACCACAGCGATAAGCAACGCGACAGAGCCAGGTGCCCAGATGAAGATGATGCGACGAACCGACGAGAGACGGCTACTCAGACAAATATATACACAAAAGCGGGTGAACGCGCGTGCCACATTAGATTCCACGACGGGCGTGCAGACTCAGACAACGGACAACGGCAGACATGGCACGGCTGTTAGAGTGGCGCAGGCAGCTCGCTGTGTTTATGTCTGCCTGCCTATCAGCCTGTCTGTCTATCTACAAACGCACTTCGCTTAAACCGACATACTGATTCACACGATCGTCAGACAAACAGGCAGGCAGGCAATATATGCGCGAACGTTAGCTTGTGTGCGTGACCTGACGTCAAGGCCCGGAACGTGGTGCGTAGGTGTGCCAGCCCCTACAGCGGAAACCACGACGGCCGGGGATTGGACGATGGCACTGTCAGGACTTGTGGCCGTACAACGAGGACAACGTCGAGGGGCGTCGCCAGGGTAACATTCGGCATGATTCAATCTTCAGCCTGTACTAGGTGTGTTTGCATGTCATGGGCCGTGTTTTTGACAGCCTCTGATATGGGTCACCTAGGCAACAGAGGCGGTTGGTGGAATTGGTTAGGCTGTGTTTGCAAAACTGCATGCAGAGGGCCTTACACCGCTCCCATAGTGAACATCTCGACTCTGCTCATGGTAGGTAATGACAGACTGGTAACCGGGTTTGCGCACCTCACAAGCTGGACTGATTCATTTGTTGACCATTCTATCTCAACCGCTGTAGAACATAGTCGATAAACCACTTGTGAAGAGGTAGGTAGTGTATAGTGTGTGCGTAACCCTCACTCAGAACCAGAAAATGATACTGAAAAATCCGTATATTTGCTCGGTGTCAACTAAGTTCAGCGCATCCATAATAATTTCACATATTTGTGTACGGTCAGTCTAGTTTTAATGCAGTACCGATCAGCTTTTGACAGCCTCAATAACTGAACCAAACCTTGGTTTAACAGGCAGGAGGACCTTAAATACAATAAATGCAGCTCCAGTCGACAGTGTGACAGCCTTTGATTGAACATCTAAGCATTTCAGTTTAATGCAGATTTTGTCAACTGCGAACCACCTAGAGAATATAATTATGATCCGTTTGTGCTTTCGGTAGATATTGTATCTGCATTCGTCTTGCCCTTATGAATATCGTTTTGGGTCGAAGAGGAAACAAATCACCTATCCATCTACCAACAAGGGGTAAACTGTACTACATACGTGTTCGATACGAGCTTAGCTAGCTCTAATTCTAAACCCACAGTTACGAATTCCAGCTGCACTCAAACAGCTATGGCTAAAGGTTTAGATGTTTTCAGTTGGCCTTGTGCAACATAGGACTGATGAAGCAGGAGCATCGTAGTTCATTTCTCTTATACAAACAGATGCACACTTCCCACGTCAAATGCTTTCGTTGGAACCAAATCAGCCGAAAACTTTGCGAATACGAACACTGTAGCTGTTGGTCCCGGTCAGAATCAATGAAATTTATGTTCGAAATTGAAAGTGAGGGCACGATGACAAGATGTCTGTCAGGATGTTCAAACCGCCGAACTTTCACACTCTGCCCAGCGGCGTTACCATCCCTCTAAGCGACCATGATCGACGAGTTGCACAACGTCAATCCGAACTACACCTATACCTATACCTCACTGGTCAAACCATCGTATTGTAGGCCCCTCATACATATCACCATTTACTGATTGCATTGACTACTGGCCGAACATTTCTCACATTGTTACACGTAAACTACTCTGGACTGGTACTACGAACACTCATTTGATCTCTCCTTCACTATATTGATTTTGTACCGTCTCAGTGATTTGCCAACGCTACCACGTTATTGACTGATACCTGCTGACGGTTAAATTGCGTGTACACAGTTCACTTCGTTGTAAGTTGTTTAGTTTGCTAACCATTGCTTATCTATGTACGTAACCAGTTTTGAGTAAACCTTAAATATTCTGTCATGTTCTGTCCGAATCAAAAGGTTTACAGGTACCATAATAGACTACATATAGTCATGACTCTCAACTGATTCTATAATAGCACTGATGATATAACAACTAAAAACCCACCACTCATTATTAACAAGGAATTTGGCCGCACGATTTAACTTCCGTTCAATGTGGCTGGAGAGAAGCTACTGTATGCAACGGTCGCAAGGAGGCAGACAATGGCAAGAGATTCCATTAGTAATGTCACAATGAAAGTCTAGATTATGAGAACTCACTTGTTGAGCAAATTGCACTCACATACCCCGAAACGATAAAAGACATCGTAACTAATTGGGGTAAGACTTGCAAGACATATGAACGAGTGACGAACCAAAATGCTTGGGGAATTCCTTTCCACATTGCAATGTTGTTTGATGTCAAAAGCCCTGGGAACATAACTGCCTTTAATGCGGACATTTGCGTTGTTTTCGTCCAGTCGTAGCCCATGCCAACTGTTTCAGTAGTCTGTTCGAGTATCTTTACATAACTTTTCTATGTTTCCTTGCCAAACTGATACATATCCAGGGTGTTCTCTGGAATTACTTACTTATCGAATGGTCAGAACTAGGTGGTTCGCACTAACGCAATGGGAACAGAAAGTCCAGCGTAAAGCATCGTAGTGAAGTCCCAGTGTTGGTTAAGAACCTACACTGGTTGACGTCTTGATCAAGTTGAGTCAGTGGCCACTGACCGCGTGTCACCAAATAATAGCCTGGGTTCATCAAAATGGAGATTTATGCTTTGTGTGGATCAAAACTGTCAGCTCTGTTACTTCGACAGGCTCTGGTGAACCAACTAGATCATAAGACCACCCAGTGTGCGTCCTCGAAGAGTCTTAGCAATCTAGTGAGAAGTCCCCGTGGGTCACACTGGTGTAATGAAACAGATAATTTCCACCAGGACACAACGAACTGCCCGTTTATGTCAGATCTTACGCATACTTTAAGTCAACTTTCTCCTACGCTTCAGATGTATCCCAACTACTTGAAACCTATTTTGTTGTAATCATATTTGCAGCGATACGAGATCTTGATCGGTTTCAACGACAGTTGGAATTTATTGACCGATGGACAATGTTGACGGGTCTAAGTGCACGAAAACAGTCAAACAAGTGCGTTTGCGTACGTAAGCAAACTGCTTCTGACGCATACCGTGGCTTCGAGCAATGCAAAGTTGCTACTTGAATTGTACGCTGGAGTAACATTTATTTCGTTTTAGTCGTCTACGTGCACTGAGTAGTAGTCAGGCCTCTGAACAACTGGGTGTGTACAAATAAAATGGTGGAATTCATCTAATTAACGTGTATTCTTCTGTGTTGAGGGTTTGTATGATGTGTTTGGCTACTTAAGTTATCAGTGCGCGAATAAACGAGGTAAATAGTCAAAAACAAAATGTTTCAATTCTCGACTGATTCATAAATGAAGTGGTCAGAATACAGTCAGTCAATACAAACTGGATTTATACTAACCAGCTGGAGGTAACCGTTATATAAACATAACGTGGGGAACGTAAGAAAACTTATGCGCCGAAAAGAAAGCGGGAAATCCATTGCAAAAATATTCAGCCGTTGTGAGACAGTTTACTAAGGCAATGTTAGGCTCAATACCAGCTGTTCCTGGAAGCATAAATGTGACCTTTTAAGCAGTATGGTCAACACCTCATAAAAACGTAACTTACGTTTATCCACAGATTGTGAAATAACACGGAAGATCTCTGTAGGATATACTATGAGACCAAGTTCTACCAAGCATTTCCATATATTACCTGAGATTCGAGTTTGTAAGTACCTCACCATGTGGCCTATGTACTGTAATCGGTGTGTACAGGTAAATGGTACTAGTATGTCTCTCACCGCAGAAAGCATGTGCGTTTTTCAGTTCAGCACAATAAGCTTAGCTGATGCGTACGTGAAATTTAGTCGTGAGTGATTACTCACGACCCTTAAAGGGTAGGTTTATGCATACCAGTTTCCGTCGTACCATTGTGACTGTTGGTCGAGAGTCCGTTGGTAAGATTTTTTTTGGGCAGATATTGCTAACTCTGTGACAATGTTGACACGAGCCAACGTTTGTACGAATTTGGTGCAAAGTTTTAAATCACGAAAATCGACTACTTCATATGTTTTTGTTGGTGGCATTTATTAAAAATGTCATCTTCATGTCCGTTGAGCCGGAGGTTCAAAAACGACAGGTGATTATCCTCCTTGATTTAAGTAATAAACGTACTTTTGGGGTAAAAGCTTCTGAGATGTATACACGTATGGTGAACCTAGCTGTGTGCTTCAGAAAGTCAAGTATAGCATTCAAATAACTTTTGTGCAGATACTTTATATTACGGATAGTTTGTGTTTTCTTTTCACGAAAGAATATGGAGCCAACGAAGGCTCAACAGAATCACCCATAATTACACCGTCGAAATGCGTAAAAGTTATGGGTTATTAACGCACACTGTGAGAGGGCTGCATCAGCGAAGCAAATAGATTAAGTGTAATACGGGATACCAAAGTAATAACCATAAATTACGTCAACCACTCCAGCTTGAAGAACACTGGAAACTAAAGTACAAACATCGAAGTATGTCATTTTCTTTTTTCAACATTTAGGTTACACAGATATTTAAAAAAACTCGAAAATATCCTTCAAAGTATACGCACGCGAGAAGCTTATTAGAGGCCTAAGAAATCTCACGGACAATTTCACTATATCATGCTTAGATAAGTTCGCTAACCACAGGTTAAATCGTAATGGCTCTCTCGGATTTATGTCCTTTTAAGAGATCGTACCTGCATGATGTCTATTTCCCACTAGATGCTATACCATGGTACACCTGTTGCTCAACCAAGCCACTCGCTATGAAAAATCTACAGACAATTACCTTTCTCCTTCGTTTGACTGGACTACATCTTTCTGATTCTGGCTCGGGCACAATTTACAACACTCAGATAAAATAAGAGTTATTTTAGTCATGCAACATGGGCTGTAGAAAATTGTCAAACCTGATCCTTTATCGCGATGCAGAATGTAACGCTCAGACCTCTGTTCAAATCTTTTAATACCCCAATAACCATTTTTGTAACTAATTGGCTTTGGCTAATCGATGCTCTCTGGCAATGGTAACATATTGCTTCAAGCGCTTCAGGTGATACTGGTTCTAGCCTCTTTAAATAAATACTCAAAGTAGGTTTCATTTGCAATGAAGTTGTTACAGCATGGTAGAACACAAAATTTCGAACTGATGATACAGTTCTGTTGTGCTCTCTACTTGAGTGTATATTGGAGAAAGTTGGGTCCATATTTGTTCACACTTGGAGCGAGGTGTGAGATTTTATCTTTGTTCGATAGCATTCCATGCATTGGATCGTTCTCCAGTTATTGCGAGGTACATCCTCACAGAAGTTAGAAAATGTAACCCGACGCAATGTTCAAGCAATCCGACACAAACTGTACTTGAATGTGTTGCATTGTTTACAAGTACAATTCGGAGAGACGTACCAAGCTACCAGACGACGGATGGGCTGTGTTTCCACTTAAGAGTAATTTCGAGGCAAAAGACTTCTAGAAATGCACATTCTATAGCAGTTTCTTCTAGCTAAGCTCATTTCCCCATGTCATGAATTGTTTTGCAACTCAATGTCAGAATGCCACGTTGTGGTTCAAACGGTATTGAACGGTTCATTTAAAAGTTAATCTTTATGAGTCTAACCGGCTACTTACATGAGACAGAATGCCAGTACCGACTGCTACTCTTTTTGAAATGAGAGGAATTCGGTTTGGTGAACTATGAACACAACAGCTGTATCTGTTGTAAGGAACCGAAATAGTAGTAGTGAACAGAACAGTTTCCATTACTCAACATACATTGATCCTATATGCAAACTGTGCGTCCATAGACCATTGGTGTTGATGTCAGCCTTCTTGCTCGGAACTGGCACGAAGATGGTATGGCTAACACTAGTAACTAGCTCCACTTCTGTTCATCTGGATTTGCACCTCAACATCGTTCACCTAAGTGTTCTCTATTGAATACCACTCATTATTCGATTACTGAATTTTTACATGAACCCGTGACTGTTACCGCTTTGCCTAATCCTAGACAGTTTGACAAATGTCTACAATGCAACCAGTATGAAGTCGTCATGAAATTGGCAGTAATTATTCTAAGGAACGACTTGAACCCCAGTACAAGGCTTCATCGGTCATTCATATCTTGGTGAGTTGCCAAATTGAAGATGTGATCATTCCGACATTTAGTGAACTATTTTAACGAGAATATAGCCAAAATGGACAACACGTGAGATGGAACGAGTCATCAGTGATCGAATCCAGCTCAACGGGCTGGAAATGACAAAGGAAAATCCACGTCAGAAAACGTCAACCAAACGAACAGAACCGGGCAGAATTTCACAGAACTTTTAACTGAAACCATCGTTACGTTGTATCCTGAGATTCCGGTCCATAACGTCAGCGTACGATCGGCAGAGGATAGCATACTTTTGTTTTATTAAAAGATTGTTTCCCATAATTACATTTTGAAGTACCTTGTAGTAATGATGGGATGATGTTGAAAGAAAATACCCTTTCACTAAACATTTGTAGATCAAATCATCCGTGTGGTGATACAGCAAGGTCACCTCATTCCTGCCGGTTGACCAGATAGCACCAGATTGAATTACTCAATCACCGCAATGGGGATATGTCCACGCCACTGCTGTACCACCCACCGTTAAGTCCCTATCCGAGTACACATGCAAGAGGTTAGAGAGTAACGATAGTTAGTCGTACTATGCTTTTGTCAGATCGGAGCCAAATAACCGGTGTTAGCAGTCCCTGTCCACTCCTGTCCAACAGTACATTTTGGTGACTGAAGTTGATGGTTTTTCTGTTATTGCTTACTTGTTATGCTCACCAACATTCACTGTTACTCAGATACCCCCATGAGCTGTTGTTTGCAGTCCAGCCTATGAGTTGTGTCTCCGTTTACAGACTCTGCTCAACCTAAACACTTTGCATTGGGGCAATCGACCACTCGCCCTTATTTTGCACTGCCCACCCACTTAAACACTGGGTCAAGAACAAGTATTTTTCGAGATAGGTCCACTTGTCACAGCCCCATCAATCACATAACGTGACGCAAACGTTACAGAAAATTGTGCGAAAATGCGGAAAACCGAGAACCAATGCATAAACGTGGAATGGCTGCGTGTCTATTAGAACCACAACAATTTCACTATGTCCATTCGCGGCAAGCGCTAATTTTAAATCCACGCCGTGGCCGGTCTCTAACTAACGTTTAGTAATCGGTAGTAAAACTGTGTGGGAATGATAAATGATTTGCGAGGTTTACTGAGACATGCTATTTGTTGGCCATAACAGAATATGTTCAGTTATTCTTGTTTGAAGCCTCTATCAGTTCCGCTCATATACATCTGTCCACAGCAACAGGACCTACTTACACGATTAGACGAAGAACAACCACGCATGCGTAAGGCAACTTTACAATCGAACGACGGAACCACATCACGTTTCATATGGTCAGCTGCGGCGAGCCACGTACCGATGAACTGGCGATCAGGAAATGTTAGCCTCACCTCGTAAGATAGAATAAAAGCCAAAAATTCATAAGTTCGTTCGTTTGCCTGAGGGAAAGATAAGGTGCGGTGATTTGATGACCTTCACCAGCACCCAGATCACATCACAGGAAGACTGTCTAGTGGTTAGTCAGGATCACCGACACAAGTAACCTCCGGGAGGTAGTGGGTTGCACCGTTGTGTTGTACTTCTGTTGGAGTAAGTCCCCCAGTCAGACAGCACGCTATATTCCAGGACATTATCACTATGATATTATTCAATATAGCTTATATCCACTGCCTCGTTTCATTTAATACTATGTTCAACCAATCTCTTCTCTATCACTACCGTTAATCTAGTCGATCTTGACACATTAGCGTATAAGCACGCGAATGGCCGCAAATGGCCTCCTATTATTCCAGTTATATTTCAAAGGTTGTGCGTTTCTTTCTACGTTGGTCAAAGCCTACAACTGCTGAAGGCTTATGAAGACAAAATTAAGATTCCCAGATGTAAAGAATTGATGTTTGATGTTAAGTGGAACACTGGCGTACGGTAGGCGAACCCTGAACGTCCGACCATATTGAAGTTGCATACAGATACAGCCTGAGTTGGCGGGATCCGAGACGGATTAGCCTGTCACAGTGACCGAAGTCAAAGGACGCCTGCGCTTTAAACCATCACCCCAAGTGGCTTGCGCTGCATCACTTGCGGTTCCACTCACACACCACGTATCCGGTGTAAACCCGAAGGAATAAGATCAGTAGGTGTGTAAGTGAGGCCTTCGTGTCCAGCAGGTTAATGCTGGTTAGCCAATTGAATGACTAGCACAGAAAGGAAATCCTTATCTCTCGGAAAATAAAGAGAAAGAGAGATTGCAATTACAAGATCTAAACGGAC
>LUCH01000474.1:136627-157164 GCA_013368495.1 Paragonimus heterotremus
TCGGGGATTAATAGTGGGGGGACAGTATGGAGCTGAGTGGTTGGCAGTAGCATATTTTCGCCTATTCACCCTGCCATATGCAACAGATAGGGCGACCGGTTTATCCTGCGCGACGGGCGATGCAGTATGTTATTTGATTTCCCTTGTATATTCATGGATTTTGTGGGCTTAGGATACTTCCAGGACACAGCCAGTATACAGCCAGGATACAGCCTAAGAACCTATATACATACAAGCGCACACCTCTTGTAACTTGTGAAAATGCCTTTGGGAGATGACTAGGGAAATTATAGCCCTTGCACGGCTCCGAGTCAACCGTCACCGAGAAAAAGTGCTATCTGCACATTGTCTGTTTAGTTGAAACTCACATCTAAGGGAATAAACCTTTACTTACTCTGTCCTGGTAACTGGAAAGATATTTATCAGTGAACGACCAGATGATCTGGAAGCAGACTGAACTGAACCGATCTTGTTGGAGAACCATGTACACCTCCAATGTCGTCAAGTGACAATGTGTGTAGACGGCAACTTCTGGTGGAAAACCCAATCATTTAAGCTACTCACAGATGGAACGCATTTATAGTCGGGCTGTAAGTTAGATTAAGGGTTGACCGAACTTGAAAGGTGGGTCAGTTATCTGCTTGTTGTGCAAAAGTATAATAAAAATTTTCAGCGGGCGTTTACCGAGGTTCGTCTAACAGGTCGGGAAAACATAATTCTGGTGTTATCCCCCGTCGTAAATTTACCAACGATTCATGTGTTTGAGCGATGGTGCATTTAAATGCTCGTAATGTGTATAACAAAAACCATAAAAGTAGAAAACTCAAACCACCTAATATCCTACTGATCTGTAGACGATCATCTCAACAGACGTTTGTATACACGTAGAATAATAAACCTTATTCAACACTCTAAATAACGTGGATGAAAATGAAATAGATTATAAACTATAAACAGGTCTTTAGATCCTAAAATGGAAAATCGTCAGACAGAATGATCCATTTGTTCTGAGGGAATAAATATCAAATATACCTCAGTGACAAGGACCATCGGTATGTCTGATTACACGTGACCAACCCACATCAAACTTCACAGAGATGTTCTGATATATTGCTGATTATAGATATTTGTTGACGGGAATCTGTAATATTCACCTGGGTATCAATTACTAAACTTCGTCTCCAGAATATAAACTTACTTGATATCTACTACTTCAGATTGCTCGTTAAAAAAGCTCAGGAAATAGACTCAGGCTCATCTTGGTCACATTCAGTTGTAAGCGTCCACTTAAGTGGATATCAAAGTAAACCGTATCGCTGGCTAAACATTTAAGAGTCATCTTACTTCAATAAAACACTGACTAGTTGGCTTATCAAGCATCTAATCGGAAGCGACGATGTCCGTGACGCTAATTGCGCAACTGAACTACACAAGCCATTTGTCACAGTGAATGAACGTGTACTTCTCGCACGTGTCACGGTCAACACAAACCGCTAATTAGGACTGATACGGGCCATCGGAAAGCTATTCAATTGGTACTACACTGGTTAAACTTGAAAACCTAACGAATCACGTGACGTTGGTCAATCTAGTCGAGGCACTACTTCTTCAGTCACAGTTACGTGACCCATTTGATGAAAGAAGTCAACATAGGCCACGCCCAAGGCTTAGCAGAATTGGTTCACATTACCTTCTGCTTATTTTGAACACACCTGCAGCGGAAGAGTTGACAGTTGAGTCAATGACAAAGAAGAGTTGTGTGAATCCAGTGAATAGCTTCGTTCGATAAGGTTGAAAATTGTGTACAGGTCACAAATTATCTAAACCAGCCCACATTGGGGAAAGTGAAATTAACAGCCACTCTTTTAACCACGAAGGAAACAACGAGTGAGTAGTTCATTCGGTGTGTGCGTGTGATAATAACCACCGCCATACTTAAGGCCACTGATTCGGGCCCCGATGACGTCGAAATTGCATGTCCCAGTTTGTCACATAGCAAGAGGATACATGTATAAGGCAGACTGGTCCTTCAGGTTGGTCACGTAGACATTCTATCGGGCAGTAGTCCACACATCCACGTCGATTCAGAACTCTCACATTCGCAAATCTGCTGTCTGCTGATTTGGATATCAGAGATTCGACTGAGTGATTGTACCACCTAGTTTATATTGCAACCTTTTCAAGGGCTGTTTGATATCTACGTTGTTTTATTGCTAGCTTCTAGCAAGTCCGATGAAGAATTAGGGAGTTGGCTGACTTTACATGGAACAGCACTCACAAATGAACACATCTGTCTTGGTCATATAGACTTTCTAGGCAACCCCATTCGAAAAGAAACAACATACTACAGTTTCTCCCTCGTTAGAGCCCGTCAGTGACTCATATCCTTTCCACCACCGAGATTCGAAACCCGGGGACGCATTCATGAAGCAGCCATGTTTACAACGGTTTGGAAACTGAGTGAAGTATTTGTAGGGCCACTCGCCTGTTGCATAATTTTGGTCAGTTGTCAGTTTGCAGAAATGATATTTTTGAGAGGTCCTATCTGGGAAGTCGGTTTCTTCAATCATTTGGTGGATTCCATATGAGACAGTGAGACGGACGAGTAACAGGTTCCAAATAGGAAATTTCGGAGCACCTGGGGTGGCTTTGTGGCCCAGCTGGTGTAATGCTTGGGGTGTTTGGGCATGTTGTTTCTGTCACTGATTGAAATCAAACAGAAGCCCTAGTTTTTTACAGCTGTGTCTCTTCTAACCAGTGTCCTTCCCGAAATATGCAGGCACACAGCACACAGAGCCTGATGTGAATGCTTTTGTAAGTGAAGCTAAATTGAACAAAACAACGCGAAACCAGATACGATAGGTCCACTATGGAAAGCATTATTCTTTCTAACACCTTGTTATTAATGTTCGGTCAGTTCCACGGAAACCGTTTTCATTCCCTTCTTATGGTGAAAACTTCGTTCATTCTGTACAGTTTTCTCATGGTGATATCCTCTCGGTTATAGTTGGCGTTCAAGTTAGGGGTTTGCTAGCCGAGCTCAAACATTCGATATCTTTATATAAAAAAGCCGATCTAGAGGGATAGGTTACATGTTTCCGAGCTCTAACTTGCTGGTGAAGGGCTTACATCGTACATCATGTTATGGTAGATTACCAAACCGGAGGTGCGAGTATTCCAACTCTCGGTGGAATATCTCAACGTGGCGGTGGGGTACGTCTAAAAGCCCACAGCGGATAGAGTGCAGACAACGCGGGTGATCGCACAAGCCGTAGCCCAACGATATCGGACTAACGGATGAGGAATAGTAAGCGGAACCCCACCCCCACGACAGAAGGCGTCGGTCACACACACAAACCGGGCAGAAGTGCACGCGACGTATGAGCGGAAACCGGGTGTATGCTGTGGGCCGGAATTCCGATTCATAAACGCGAGCGCGCCCGTGGTGTGTGAAAGAGCTACATTATCAGCACGTTGATGTAAGAAGCTGATATCTGCAAACAGCTCAGTATTACTGCGAATTAGGAGCAGATATATACAGAAAGAACTAACTGTTAGCAATCACCACTTATTACAAGAGAATGGATCAATACGTATAATTACGCCAGTGTACAGTGTCGGCATCGACAAAGATATGAGAGAGAAAATAAGTGAACAGACTCACATACGGTATAAACAGTAACAGCGGATGGTTACCTTACTAACTCTTCTTCTTCCGAAAATAACTCTTCCCAAACCAACAACAAACCGCCGTTCTATTTTTGGAAAGCGAAGTGTTCCTGTTTCTCTCGTAAGCCAGACTAATTAAGTGACCAGTCATCGGTGCCTTCTCATGTGAACTTTTTTTCATTATTGGTATCAACATTACTCAAACGTTCACTTCAAATCGATGTTGAATATGTGCTTTTGTGAATGTAGTTGTATGTATCGTCTCCCAAGAAACCAGTTTTGATACACTCTTGAGTAGTTGCCCCACTCGCCCACCAGACACTCAGTGATTCCGTGACCCAATCATTTGTGTACCGTAACTGCCCGTTATTTTTCACTGCATTCCGGGTGGTATGCTTGAAGTCGCAAAGACAGAACGTCGGTTGGTGGTCCCGAGTATAGATCACTTAGTGGGCCCTTTTACTCCAGTCCACAGCGGTAAACACACACTCAGCATGGATCACCTAGTAGCAGAAATAAATGCCAAGGTCACAAAGCTTTGCTGAACAGTTAAAACGGTGGCAACTCCAAGTGGCTTAAAATTAGTTCGAACACGACTTAAAATTTTAAGATTACTGTTGGCTCAGAATTCAAGACAATTGCATGAAACGTTGCGTTTCGTGGTTTTACACAATTCTATTCAAAATGAAAATCGACTGAAATAGTACACTGAGACTTGTAGCTCTATGAGTGGTTCGTGGACTGCATGACACCAAGGTAGTGTCAACTGTGAAATTACTGGAGTAGTGGTCAACGCGGTAGCCTCATATTTACGCGGACGTAAGTTCAAGTCCCTGTTGATGGGTATCAGTAAGCGCGGAACTCGAGTATGTCACTTTGATTAGAAAGCGCTTGGCTAGCAGTAGGACAGAATTTGAAAACCGCTATCAAATATGAATACTTTTAAATTTACTATACTCAATAGTCGCCCATATCGACTACTACTGTTGAATGTAATGTGGACTGATGCTAAATTGCCGTGTTTTGCTCTGAAAGTGTGCTGTAGAATACATCACAGCAGACGCCCTGTTTCCAGAAGTCCTAAAGTTTGGTAGCTTCCAACCTCCCTTCTGAACCACATCATGGGTTTACAGTGTGGAAAACAAGGCAGACCCTGAAAGCAATTCATAGTCGTTATCAGCGCTGTCAATCAAATGTGTCATTCAGTTAGCACACAGCATGCGATGAGACAACCGAGTGGCCACTAGCTGGAGGCCAACATAATGGATGACTGGGAAAAAACTCAACTAGCTTGTCATTTGAATTATAAACTTCTACCGGTGAAATTTCCAATGATGTAGTAGGCATGTGGACAGCTGAGCCGGAAATAGAACGTATGTGCCATCACCAATCAAGCACACTTCTACCGACGGTATATTGACGATATCCTATATGTTGATACTAAAGAGCTGGCAACTGTCGCGTCCTGGGCTACAGAATAGACAAAATCAGAATAACCATAGTCTAGGTGGCACTAAACAGTTTCAGTTTATTGGAACAACGGAACCCTTTTACACAAGAACAAGTATACTTGACCTGGTGAACCAGCCGCAGTTCAAAATTAGGGTTACCATCGCGTGCGAACATGGCTTGACGGTGGTAAATGTACCCATGCAATGTCGTAACGATTACTCTACATCACAGTCTGTTCATCAAAAGCACTCGAACAGAACAGGACCAGAACGTTCGTCCTTTAGTGGTGATTCGGTGCAAGTAGTGTCTGGTTTGAACTCTGTCTTACCGTGCTTGATGAATCTGATCGAGTGAGAGTTCAGCCAAAGAGATATCACTGTTGGAAACTTCGTTCAAGAAAACTGTTCATCCACTATCATTTGTTAAGAAATATAAACCAACTTCAGTAGCCGTGATAAATTCTATTATTCTAAAAAGCAGTGCCCAATTTTTTTAAAGGGTGTTAACCACAAAGATCTGTTGAAAACTCGTTTCACAGCAGTTGTGGGAACGGTCTACGTAGCTCAAATGGTCAAACTGTTTATCAGTACCCGAGTCCCAACATCTTTGTCAAAAACACCGCTGCCACTAAACATCAAATCTTACGTCATTCGTGACTTCATACATGAGTGTGTAACCATCTACATAGGAAGAACGGAGTGACAATTAGGCAACCGGGTCAAAGAACACTCCAGTTCGGGTCCGTGAAATGCTACAGTATCTCAGTCCGACCACAACGACGAATCATATCACAAAGAAACAATGTTATCGACCACTCGGCCCTTGTAGACCTGTCGATTACAATTAAGCTTACAGAAAGCTTTTCGAATGTGTTAGGCAGTAAAAACTCAAAAGCTTCTTCGGTTAACGAGGACGGTAGTCATTATCTAGTGTAAACCATCCCTCTGCTCGCAGGTAGACTTGGTCAATACCAGATTGCCTTGGTAACTGACGTCCGTTGCTGAGTGTTTGTGTCACACAGGCGTAGTGGTCAGGTTTGTGTTGTTGGTTAGTGGGCCATGAGGAGTAGTACTTTGATCCTATTACGTTCAGTCATATCAGGTAGGCCGAAATAGGGCAGCCAGACAAGAATTGGCCACACGCATTTGTGTGTAAGTCACACTAACGATTGCGCGGGTGTTTCTAGACAAGAAAGCACGACTCTAACACTGAACAGCGGATCTGTGTTGATGGTTGCAATACCACTGTCTTCCGAGTACAAAATAATGGGGGTTGGGAAAGGTACCCTGCAACAATAGAGGCAACCGATCGCCAAACAGTTGACCTTGTCTTTTTTGCATACCATTCAATACTGCCGATAACTCACAGTACCCATCTGAAGCTCGAAGTGGCTTTTAAAACATTCGCTGTGCGTCATAACAATCGCAGTGTGACGTCAGCCTCCTACTCACTGCGCCCCTGAGCTGCGGTAGTTCCTCACTGTCATGTGAGTCAGACTTATGAGTCACTAACCGCATATTTTGGTGAACGGCACAGATCGTCTACGAGTAAACCCCGATTTGACGTTGGTTTTATGGAACATTCCAGCTATCGACCAACACGACCGCCTGCTCTGTGTGATATTCGAAACAACAGCACTAACTCCAGTGTGTACTTTGCCTACACTGTCGAACTTGAGGGTATGCGTGAGAAGCCGCCAAGTCGAAACAAAAAACGTCTTGACAACCAAGAGCTCTGAAAGTCCGGATAGTGGTCGCTGCCACCAACGTGGTGGTGGCGGCTCTCGTGACAATCTTTAGCATGCATGCTTATAAATGCACCTATATACGTCTGTCAAGTATTCCAGATATTTGATTCAAAAGAAGCCCTAACTACTGTATTTTGTGTACGTATGTACGTATGTATGTCTGCATGTAGACAATCGCGTATCCGTTCGTTATAGAACGAGCGTGCAGTTCGAACAGGTCTCGTAGCCGAGTCTTGTTAATCGCATTGAGCCGACAGCATACATTCGTGTATGTACCCGTTCTCGAAATTCACAATGCACGTGTCCAATCGATTGGCGGACCAGGTTTGGCACGGTGCATCAATGTGAGTATGCGTAAATACTGATCACAGTCAAGTGTAGACAGCTTTTTCTGTAACCCAAATAAAAACAATTCACTTAACCGATTAGGCTATCGCAACAGCAGGGGGTGACTGATCCAGTTGTGAGTCATGCATCGGGTTTTGCGCTGGGTATGCATGAAAGAATGTAATGGGTAAAAGTTCTTTCCCCGTGTCTCCTAGCCCCTCGGGATCAATTAGATGAATGAATTCGACGTTAGATCCATGTACGTACGGGTTACCTGAAGTTTGAAAGACCCTGCGGGTGAACAACTTTTGGACGATATTATAGCGAAACCAGGCATCACTTCATTCACATGTCAGTACACAATACAAACCGAGCCACATGTCCCGTGCAAGCACATGAGAATAAGGTATGCAAAGCCTGACAGCTTCGATAGAAAAGTTAGTTCGATCCATAAACATCACAGCCTGACTGAAGGTCAACTTCATACCTGGTTTGGTGTACTTTTACCTGAGTATGTACTTATCAACGGGCTACTAAACCAGTAGCTGAGGTCTTTGTCAGTTTGGAAAGAACATGGAAATCATAAGGTAGAGTTGAACAGTTCTTCGTGGTGGCGACAGTCGGTCAAATAGAACATTACAAATGATATTAGGATGGAATTCTAGGGGAGTAGATCGAGTTTGGGACTGGCCGGGCAGATTGAAACTAACTGCACACCCTCTTCTTCATTTCAGTTTTCCTATACAAACTTTTTAAATAGTTTCGTTAACACGTAGGCTACGGCAAATATTTTCTGCAAAAAAATACCCAAACTCGAAATTGATCAGAAGACCCCTAAATATTCAATCATAGGTTAACCATCTTTGTTGTGATGGTAAAAGCGAGCCAGAATGACAGCAGAGTTCGCATAATTTCCCCTTCTATGGTTCTCGTATCTCATGAATATCTTCTAAGAAATCAAATCGCAACGATCAGAAAGGTCATTTGACTGACTACAATTAATCATTTACGGTGAGTATATGAAAGTGATACCTATACGATGAGTAGTAAAGTGAATCAACTATCGAACACGCAGTTCCGGATCTCTCAATATAACACGAAACTATGAGTACACACAGTAAGGAAACATATGTACAAGGAAACATATGTACAAATGTCTCTGAGCCTGTAACAAATCTCAATGGTACTACAAGCGGATCAGCAGGCATTATATACAGCATAACATTATGTAAAATAAGCGAACAAAAGAGAAAGTTCACGCCAATCAACAAAATTCCTGTTGCTAACGAAGTAAAACAGATGTTCGACCTCATAGCCTCAATATAACCTGTAAAATGAACACTATCAAAAACTCATTTGTTGGCTTACAAAAAGATTGTAGTAATCGAACTCGTGGAACTAATAGCAAATAATGAACTAGGTCGAATCCAATGATAGAATGGATGCAGTAGCAATGGAAGAACTGGAACTATGAATACAGTTACAAGTTTATTCTGAGACACAAATACTCTTATAGATAGCAATACGTAAACCAATGAGCTGGATGCTGTGTAACAGTACCACACCAACCACATCATGTTTTTCAGCTGTGCGAATTGTGGAGGGCTCTCCTAACTGACGGTTACTAAGTCAGTGACATTAGGGGAGTTGATGAACTAATGGTTGGTTGTAGTTTTGGCGTTGTGATGGATGGACTGGGAATTATAGTGTGTTGTAGTGTGCAAACCTTTATCCTGGAAACCTAGATTACGAGACTTTGTCTGTCGCAGTCGTTCTGTTGTTGACCTTCTGAAACTGAAGCAATCTTTTAACTTGCCTCTCGTTTTAAAATCGTCCAACGCCCATTCACAGACACACAAACAAATTCCCAGCTTCTTATACTCAAGGAACTTCCTGAGGATCCTGTTTCCAGAGATGTCCGTGTCCTTATGCGCTCGTGTAGACAACAATAAATGACTCTACTTTTATCAAGATTGGCTCAACATGATTTTTAAAAATTGATGTTCAGCGGGACGAAGTGCCACTCAGAATTGAAATCAACACTTGCGCTCGACGTCTCTACAACCATCGTACAAATGACATTAACAGAACGTTTTCTCAGTATATAATCTACATATGAAAAGTCAAGTTTCTTGACTCATGGACACATCCATTGTAGTATAACGGAGTGGGGCTCACATCTCATATGTATCTCAACGTAATGCTTGAAATTTGGTAACGAGAAAATTTCTAGTCTGGATCACTTTGATTAGATGACATTCGAAAGAATTAGGCCTGTTTGACATAAGGACCAATAACAGACGGTCAGTGGCGATTCAGGACGTGGTCCGAAAGACGTGTAGAGAGAGATGGTGTGCAATGCAAGTGTTGTGCCAGTGCGTTGGATAGGTTTTACTACAAGTTACCACACACAGTGAACAATAAGGCGGAAGCTTCCCGTAGCACAGTGCCTCTATACATAATACACACCAAATAGTTTGGTCTCGCGCTCATAGAATGCATGTAACAAACTGGCTAACCTGCACTCTTGTGCTGAATCCTATCGTGGCTGTCTATGAACGTACGCGGTTGACTGGCGTATACGGATGCTAGGGTACAGGGTTCCAAGACAGAGATGAAGAATGTTTAAGAATAAAACCGGAAGTATGTAAGTCCGGCCCATTTGGTTCACTCGTGAGAAACACGGTGAAACAATGACATTACGGAGTGAAATGAAAAGGTTACGTCCTGTTCGATTTCTTCCCGCACATCACGTGACGGAATGACTCACTGGTTCTAAACTGGGCTGTTTTGAAGGTTCTTCATTAATTTGCCAAGTATAAACCAGATATCAACTGATTTGACATATTTACGCCGTACAATTGTTTCAGTTAATTACAAACAAATTTCGGTACTGTGGGACTTACTTTGACAAAATTACCTTGAAAATACTAAGTGGTCGTATGGTATTACAGTCACCATAACCAGAAAGTTCCTGTGATGAATGTTTCAGTGTTCGATGCTGGCAAGTCTGCTAGCCAGTAGCTTCTTTCACTATTTAATGTGCTCTCATTTGTCCGCTTTTCCTTTACGTGTAAATACGCCTAGTTTAATTTATTTCAGAACCTACACAGAGGCAAAAGATGTGAGAAATCAGCTTTTTGCCATTAGTGCAAACGGAGGTCCCGGGACAAAATTGTAGGAACGGTCTAATTTAGTTCATTCGTTCATAGGGTGGTCCACAGTAGCGAAATTTTTGCACCCTACTGCTCCAACTAGTTATTGATAAGAACATCTGAACCAATTCCATCGCCGGTTTGTTGCAATTGTTTTTATCACCACGATTTTAGAATGACCGGTGATAAAGTACTTGGGTAGCTTATGTAGTTTGCGCGGCTGAAGAAAATCGGTTAGTTATGGACAGTCCATTTTGTTTCCGAACTTCGTTATATCGTTTCGGGAAAACATCCCGTAAAATATGACTGACATTATTCCGTTTTTTTCTTTCAGAATACACTTCAGGTTAGCAGGTAATCTGGTTACTCTAACATTTTTGTATAGTTTCCGTGTTAACAGATTCCAGAACACGTCAGCTATGCTGATATATCCACTGCTAGCTGGGCAAACCGAAACTTCAGTTCCACGGAAAGTAGCTATGCCTTTGTCGTGTGGGGCGTGTGCATAGATGCATTGTTTTCTTGTTCCCTGTGTTTTCGTCTCATAAACATGTTTTGGCGTGGAAGTGTATGCTGTAGTACTCCGAGTGCATCCTATGATTACCAGCTAATTCACAACAGCCACGGAAAACCTACTGTTCGTATGTATGTTTTGTTGGCGGAAGCCTAGATTTTTCTTTTCAGAAATCACACTATTACTAATTCCAAGCTTCTCCGCTATCCAGATTGACCGCCTTCTCGCAAAACGTTACACAATACTGATGTGTAATCCAGAACATATGTAGTTGAGTTCACTCCAAACCTGATGAGTCAGCGTGTTCAACAGCTGCATCTATGCAGTAATCTAGGCTTCCAGGATAAAGGTTTGCACACTACAACACACTATAATTCCCAGTCCATCCATCACAACGCCAAAACTACAACCAACCATTAGTTCATCAACTCCCCTAATGTCACTGACTTAGTAACCGTCAGTTAGGAGAGCCCTCCACAATTCGCACAGCTGAAAAACATGATGTGGTTGGTGTGGTACTGTTACACAGCATCCAGCTCATTGGTTTACGTATTGCTATCTATAAGAGTATTTGTGTCTCAGAATAAACTTGTAACTGTATTCATAGTTCCAGTTCTTCCATTGCTACTGCATCCATTCTATCATTGGATTCGACCTAGTTCATTATTTGCTATTAGTTCCACGAGTTCGATTACTACAATCTTTTTGTAAGCCAACAAATGAGTTTTTGATAGTGTTCATTTTACAGGTTATATTGAGGCTATGAGGTCGAACATCTGTTTTACTTCGTTAGCAACAGGAATTTTGTTGATTGGCGTGAACTTTCTCTTTTGTTCGCTTATTTTACATAATGTAATGCTATATGTACGGGCGTTTGATCCGCGTGCAACTATCAGCTATCATTTGTAGGTGAAAAATGCTAAACGTAAGGACTATAACCTTCCACTGGTTTAATTTGCATACTGTATGGGCACAATTGCCGGTAGTTTCGAGAAAGGGAATACTGTACATTACAATACACCAATGTCTGTTATCTTGAGCGGTAGACTTGTTGGTCTCTGGACCTATTCTGATTAAGTTTTCATAACTGTGGCCTGTCGTAGCAACAATATTTGTTCTAGCTCATTTTTGCCAGGGAACTGTTTTGGAAATTGGCTGCATTTCGGGTAAATATTCCAGCGGAATGGATGTCAAAATCTGTTGGAAACATTGTGAAATTTCAACGGCAAAGAGATCCTTATCATGTGTCTCCCACGGTCGTTACCCTGGCAACTCGTTATATAAAAGAAGTTTAGTGCGATGAGCGATTGTGTTTGCTATGGTTGTCGTATGGGCAATATGTTCCATGTCACCAGGTGGATCACCTCTATCAACTATATGCTTGCGTAGGGCCAAATTCTTACCGTTTTGAGTTAGATTTCTCTCACAGGTTTTGGTGAGTCGTATTTATCACTTGGGTAAGTTGATCGGTCCGAGTGTTCCTTGCATTCAATCTGCAAAATTGTGAGCAGACGACCTGAGATGCCCTTCCGCGTGGCGGTAAAACTTATGTTGCATTTGACAACGCACTTTACTACAGGCATGAGAATGTGTGTTGAACAACGAGGAAGTTGTCGGAAGGTATGGTTACATCACGATGCCATATATCCATAAAACACATGAACTGTTAGAAAGCGCTTTGAAAATATGGTCGGTTGAGTCCATGTTGGACACGCTAAGTACCGCGGAGAAAACGGGTGAAAAGTCAGAAGGATGAGATCTACGTCAGCTCACCGCTGGCTCCGAGTTGTGACTATCAGCACACCTTCACGTCTGAAGTCGTTTGACGATCTGCTTTACATTCAACTGTATCGGTTCAAGGGTCTAAGCTGCGCTTTTTCACAGCTGCTCAACCCTACACCTCGTAGCATTGCGAAATTGCACATCATCTAACCGCATTGTTTACATCCGCTTGACACCTAGATGGCCGTTCATCCGTCTCTGGGTTATCGGTTCACCAACGTGATACCGCATCTTGTGTGTAGGTTCTTCGGCTTGCATGTGATAATATTGCGTGTTGGCTTTTCAAAGCGCGACTGAACCGTGCGTCTTACTGGTACGTGGTTGGAAAGTGAAAGTCTCACAACATCCATGATTTTTCACTCAGGCATTCTTTTCACCTGCCTCAGTAACTCGATAAAAATATACGAGTACTAAATAACTATTCATCATTATGACGTGTGTTGAGTTCAGTAGTGTCGATAAGAAAACTAGACATACTGATACATACTACACCAAAATAACCTGTATAATATTGGACAGCCCTGTACTTTTGTTGTAGGATGTTTACGCACAATTGGTTACCTATAGAAGTGAGCCAGGAATGTGGTCAAAAACCGTGCAGTGCTAGTTATTTCTCACTCAGATTCCGAACGAGTAAGATATCAAACGCTTTAACTAACACACTTGTGACCACTGGTCTGAGTAATGCGTTCCAGCGTAGACAAATGTTCAAATACTCACCTGCTCAGTTGATAGTTTAGGTTCCAAGAATGAATTTCTGGCAGTACAACTATGGTTAACAGACGGATGCCTGTAAGCAACGTGTCCGGTTTGTGTAGATTTTTTACAGTAGGGATTAAGTCTATTTTCAAACTTTTGTGATGCATTAACAATGGGCCCAATATCGATCATCATTCTAAAATTGGGTATAACACTTACTTGAATCCTCTCAACAAGCACGGTTTCTTTTTCTGGGTATGATGAGTAGTCTTGAGGTTCGTTTCTAAATGAACACAAATTTAGAAAAGGAATATGTTATAACTGAATCCTACGGAATATTAACGCGAATAGCTGGTACGAACAACGGTGAACGGATAATGCGAACAGAAACCCCTCCCGATCGACTCCCAAACCGCGAACGATAAGAATCGCTGAAAATACGGACAAAGCAGAGTCCGGATAAACAATGTATTTAGCCACAAGAAGCTTTGCGAATTTACACGAGAAGCTGGTCGCTATTTATAGAAAATTATCGACGTTGCGGCTGCTTGAGCGCACGAATAAACATCTGACTCCCACACCGATGCATATCTCAGTAGCGGCCTAAGATATCTGCTGTTCGGGTCACGTTTACCCTGACCCTAACAGAATATTGCGGGGGAATCACTTGAAGTGAAATGTTCGACAATCTGGCGGCCCAGTTACCGTGGGTAACTGTGGTTATCGTACTACACACCTAAATGAAGTACTTAACAACGAGCTGAACCCCAACCGACAAAAGGCTGGGCAACAATGACCCAACCTGAATGATGACAGTGAGAGGACCATAGCATTTCTGAGCGAGATTACCACTAAACAAATCAAAGCAGTAAGCGCGAACTGTCTTAAATATTACCGTGGTGCTAATGGATATTACTTTTCCTCTGATCGGACAACGTTGACCGAGGTGAATACAATACCTAGGTTCAACGGACGAAAACTTGGTCAACCTACGGCACCAAGGATCTGGACTGGACAAGCTTATTTGACAATGGGCTGGACCGCAATGATGTTCGCCAAAGCACACCAGTGATATACGAGAACCCCTTATGGATTGAATAGCGTCCTTTACGGTCTATCACCTATATACAAGGTGCATAAGTACAAAATTACCGACATTCTGTCAGGAAACCTTGTCTCTCCACCCAAACCGCCTCTTTCTCAGAGAAAACGATTTTGACCAATCAGAATGAACAACACTTCCCAAAACAATTTAGGGGTGACCTTCACCATCTCTACCTCCCTGACCTTCATTCCGTCACGCTTATTGGTGGTTTTGTGCTCTTAACAACCACTTTTAATAACCGTTCTCCAACCTCCTGACTCGAGAATATTTGCACATCACTATACACCATCTATATGCCCTGTATCCTTTCTCTGGAACTTGCGTTCTGGGACGGAACAAAGCGATTTGCTCTCTGATTTGACTTGGGAGCGATTAGCGGGGTCAATCGCGTTATTCTGTTGGGCCACGGCTTCCGTTTTGTATAGTTCAAGGCGGAAACTTCGAGTTCTTTCGAATGCTGCCTATTTCATTATCGATCCTGCGTATCAACCCGGGCGTTTGTAGCACACCCATTTCCACGCATAAGTTTAGCGTGTTCTGTGGTCGCACCAATTTACAGTTGAACCCATGTGGCCAATCTTATCTTACCTTATCAGCGGTGCACTTCGAGCGTGACCTTTTACAATGTCGAATGAAAAGTGTATATCAGAGGTCTTGTTGTGGAATCAAAACACTTGAAATTATTGACTTAACCGATACAGTTGTGGTGTGAATCAAAAGTCTGTCCGCCGAGAAACAAAGGAGGCAACTACACCTGGCTGGCAAGCAGGCGTGGCTGTAGGGTAAGACAACAAACTGAACAATGGCCGCATGCAAGCACAGGCAGGCTAGAGATCAACTGTCCAGCAAGGGATGCCACGTGACTCAATCCAGTCAGACGTAGACGAGCACAGGATGTGAGTGCGCTGACGTGCCTTGAACATTGAACCAGGCACATGTGTCGGCCCCACAGACACGCAATGTCTATGTACAAAATTAGGTCACGCCGTCTAACATTTGTCGTGATCACTACTGAAGTTTCTGATAAAGCAACGGTGTTCTGCACACAGAATCGCGCTAAAAAAAGATTGAATTTTGTCAGGTGAACTTTTCTCCCATCCTCCCAATAGTCCTCCTTTTTAACTATTCTTGTCCTCTTGGGAAGTATCTTGTTTGAGGAGAGTACTGTAATCAGACGTAAAAGATGCTTGGAAGTATGCGTAGATCCACTGTGAAAGCAGACCGCATAGAACATGGACCATCATATATAACGTTGAGGCAGATCTCTTGCTTTCATTCATGGTTGCAAATTGAGCAGAGAGACATGGGAGTCGCGTAGGAAAGTAGCTCTGCTATCAACGTCAGAAGCGTTTCCTGTGTTGTTGGATGCGAATCGTAACATTCGTCATTCGTTCTGTCATTTGTTTCAGATAAAAGTGTTTATCGTCCTTCTCCTTCCTTTGTATGGTTCTTTTGGTCTTCTCAAATGGAGCGTGACAATACCGCTACAGACTGTTGGCAAGCAGTTGTAGACACAACGATATCCGTTGAAAGTCCGACCTTGTCATCTCCTGGGTCTCAGTAAACCCGCTATGAGATAGGAAAGAGGATGAAAGGTGCGTTGCAAAACATCTAGGGTTTAGTCAAAAGACGACACAATCACTTTCCGAATAATGGTGGGGAAGTATATCGGGTTCTCAAAGAATATGACTTATAGTGAGTTTCATTAACGGTCGGTATTTCTAAAAAAAAGCTGAATAAAGACTTAACCCGAACACACGTCTGCAAACCACAAACATATGCAGTGGCTGATCAATGGAACAACTGATGCATTGGAGAATGTGTTAATAGAATCTGCAGTAAGAGCACCTACGACGACTTTCAAAATGACAAACTCCCCGCAAAAAGAGAGTTGCCTGTTCAGCACCACCATACCGAATCAGGTTACCTTTTGATCCCAAGTTTCCCACATACCACGAATATGAAAATTAATCCGCCAACAGTGAAGACACAAAATCATTCCATACTGAAGAACAATCGCTCAGATTTTCTAAAATTATTTTCACAGACAACTGTATTCCACTCGTTACTGTCCCGAATGATGTTCTGCCATTCCAAGATTTGTGTTAACTCCCAAAGTCGATGAGATTTACAGTTAGTATACCGTCTTCTGGTTTACTGTTATCGACGGCCACTCTTTTCCCCAGCCGCTTTAGCAAACTTTACTGAGGTCTGCTTTGTTGCCGGTGAATACATCACTAAACAATGCTTGATTCGGGAAGTGCCTATCTCCTTGTTTCTGTCATTTAATTTGTGATATCGTAGATCTGAGAACCATGCAAGTGAGAGCAAATTATAAGACTAACTAGGACCGAAAACAAGCAGTCAGAACTCCTAGTCATTGTGAATCGTCCGCGTATGCTTGGAATTTAGGAACTTGCGTTCCAGCTGTTTCGTATCTAAGCTTTTGCAAAAACGAATTAAGTTATGGAAACTCGCTGTACGTAGCTGGATCAGCGTTCCAACCTGGAGATGACACAGCAACCTTAAGTGACTGTACTATTTTATCACAGTACTTATATTATTTCATGACATCTTCACTATGAGATTTTCATAAACTACTACATTACTATGATGTACGTGTTCTCTTAGACAAAAGTTGTATAATAAATGAATGAGTGTCATTCTAGAAAGACTGATCTTAGCCACACTTGCTAGTGACTCACAGTTCTTTCAGTAACATCCAGAAAACAAAACTGACCAGTTTACTGACGTGCCTGTTTATGGAGTTTTTACTTGGTGTCACTACGAATGTCTCAATGTAAATTGTCTGTTGGCTCATCACTATCATCAACGCTGACACAATACTGGTTCGTGCTCGCACTTAATTGCCATGACAGTAAGAATAATGTGATTTTATCTTGACTGTTCAACTCATAAAACCACTGCGCTTAAACTTCAGTAATGAACACTGAAACGAACAAACAACACAGATGCGAGTAAATGAACGACAGTATAGAATAGACAGCTTTCTCATGGTAGTCCCTGCCCACTTCGTGATTTCTTTTTCCTACTTCGCAAACGACTCCGCAAGGAGACTGTGGCATTTAGATCACTGAACCTACCGTCTATCCTAACGTTGTCAACCACAAAGTGACACCATTTCTATGCTTTACACATTAAGTACGTCAATCGGCTGCTGCTAGGTCAAAAATTGTTGGATGTAGTGATACAGTATGTGAATACGTTAGACACGCGGTATGCAATGGACTGGTTAGAGCCTAAGAAAAACTCTGACGCAATAGGAACAGAAGACAGTAAGCCAAGGATATAATTCACTTATCTCGGATTACGAGCGCCTCACAGGTGACAGTAAGCGAATTAATTAATCAGTGAATATGAAGCGGAACTGTACTACTCATGTTGCGTTGTTCACCGGGTTCACTCGGGCTATCCTGTATAACGGTTGTCGAACTATGTGCAGCGTGTTCACGAAGACATTCTTGATTGACTGTAGTTGTGCCGTTCCGATCGGTGAGCAAGTACCTTTAGCCGGTCACTGTCCACAAACAAACGTCCGGGAGACCTGGTTTATCGCTTGCAGGGAATTCAACGTTGATCTGTTCAAATCTATACCTCCTCCTTTATCAAGTGTTTCTTGATCTCTAAGTTGCTAACACATCCGACGGTTGTGCTCGGACAAGAAACTTGCAATCTGAGAATGAATACTGTCCGCAGTGGGTTGATTTAGGTCAATTGCCGTAACGTTTTAATTCAAGATGATTTGATGGCGATATCTGTATAATAATGGTTTTTTAAAAAAACATTCTAGCCATCATTCAGTTAACAAGATGTCGAACCGACCTGAGTTGTTGCACTTACTTTCACGTTTGCTAATCAATAGTCGAGGATTAACAACAACAAAAACGTGTAGAGGTGAACTCACTTAATTCCTTTTATCGGACCTATCTGCAATTTCTTATCACTTAACCCGGTAATCAACAATCAAGTTGTTTACTACGGATTCGGCTAGTCTGAAGAAAAAGAAATCAGCATGCATCTTAGAAACAAGTAAACCAGAACACTTCTGCCAATATCATTGTCCAATTTGTTCAGAAATATGGATGAAATTATGCTGCTCCTAAGTGACCTTGATGGCGGGAATCAGTCAAGTCGTTGGGCCGTATAGTCCAACATTCATATTTCGTCTTGATAATCCTCTTAACTAAGTGCGACGTTGATTTACGATCAGATTGCTTTCATAACATAACTGCTTTCACTATTAATGAGTGATTCATTCTCAGATAAGAGAAATATTACATACCGTTCGCATTTTACTTGCTCAGAGTTATGAAAAACGAAGCTACCATACCAGACCTTAGTGGACTTTTAGATGAAAATGAAGAGAACTAGTAGGTCAGTGTGTAACCATACTCGTAATTATGAACTTCGGCTGACTGATGATCGATTTATTGTAGTCACTTTTCAAAAAATCTAGGCAAAGGTTTGATTAGGAGTCATGTACCGCAACGTAATTCGTAAGACTTTCATAGTGTATAACGAACGGTGGCGCCGCCTGCTCATGCCCAAAGGTGTTGTCGTCAGAGAATGTGCTTCTCTATCGGATACCCCTTTTCCGGACAAATGAACGAAGTGGACAGATTACCACGGCAACAAAATCGCTCTGAGGCAGAAGATGTGCTGATTTCTTAGCCCTAGATATGACCCAACAGAAAACCGATTTGGGATATTTCGCTGGATAGTTTTTTGCTGTTGTTGTTGTTGCTGTATTATTGCGGTTGTTTATACTGCCCAGGTATGACAGTGAAATAGAAACTGGACAACAAATACACACAGAAACATTCAAGTTGATCACTCACTCATGTGCTCTTGTCCTTATGTTTTTGATATGTGTCCATCATGTGGGTAGGTATTATTTAAGTAATGATGTTTGAAAAACTTTTTCCTGTCAGCCAAACCTTCTGAAATTTCGGTGGGAATTTAAACGAAAACCAGGTATGATGGAATACTCATGCCGTAAACTTCATGATATACATTCCAATTAACGACAGCGAAGATACTGCAACTCCGGTCACTCCATTGAATGACACACGGTCCAGACGAACGTCCATATCCAGAAAACAGTTAGATCCAGGCTTCTGTAGTACAGAACTGCTCAACTAGTAAGGACAAAATCAAACACCAACTCCGATCGTGTCGACAACATGTCGTCATCAAAAGAGGACTGACAGTGTAATGGATCAACACGGTAACTATGGTCAGACGCTAGCTGTCAGAAATACTGTTGTACGCAATTCAAAACGGTGTCAGCGAACAACCAGGCTGACATGCATACATAGAGCGTACTGCCACAACTGAACCCGTGCGGTGAGAGAATCGAGGGGGAAACCGAAGCAACTGGCTAGCTGTTCCCACATTAACTGGTCACCTGATCTTTCTGTACGACTGAGCATTTTACACGAAATGCTACGGTCAGCGGTACGAAAACCAGAACGGATAGGCATTAACTGTGATAAACGTGTTGAACAAGCATGGAATATGTTAGGTTACTGGAATTAGGTCTTGGGGTTACGACTGAGAACAACATGCGCCTGATTGTGCGATGTGAGGGGTCAAGTTACTCCTCACTGAACGAATATTCCGAGGGGCTAGCTGATAAACAAACCAACAACAAGAACGACAACGATGACAGTAACAACAACAGCATAGATAAACTGGACACTGAAATTTCTTCGTTATGCACCCTACAGAGTGCGACAGAGCTCAGTAAACACTGTTGTTGTCCGCCTCAAACAACCGCAAGTTACGTAGTCAAAGAAAGAAGAGTTCTGTTCCACCTATTCTGAGCAAGGTGGAAATTCGAAGCATGTATACTGGGCTGGTACTTTAAGAGGTCAGAATAGGACGCTATGAACCTGCGCAAACAAATTAGCTCTACCGTTCGCCGGAAAGAGAAATTTACAGATAACTAACTGGAATCTTCCGCAACAACTCGCTCTGTGAACTGTCATCTTGAGATCGGTTCGGAATCGCCAGGGAAATTATACTTTCATATTTCGGTGTGATGTTTTCAAAAAGGAAGATTGA